>ONZH01010958.1:0-88038 GCA_900303285.1 Rhinella marina | reverse complement strand
CCCTAGGACTATGACCATGACAAATGGACATCCTCTGCACTTGGAGGAAAGAAGGTTTGTTCACAAACATAGAAGAGGATTCTTTACGGTAAGAGCAGTAAGACTATGGAACGCTCTGCCTGAGGAGGTGGTAATGGTAAGTTCACTAAAAGAGTTCAAGAGAGGTCTGGGTGTATTTCTGGAGTGTAATAATATTACAGGTTATAGTTACTAGAGATGGGTTGTTGATCCAGGGAGTAATTCTGATTGTCTGATTGGAGTCGGGATGGAATTTTTTCCCCTAAAGTGAGGAATATTGGCGTCTACCTCACAGGGTTTTTTTGCCTTCCTCTGGATCAACTTGCAGGATAACAGGCCGAACTGGATGGACAGATGTCTTTTTTCAGCCTTATAAACTATGTTACTATGTTACTTGCGCTTTATATACAAGTAAATATATGTTTCCTAACAATATTTCCTCTAAATTGATGTTATATTTTTTGGGGGCGGTATTCTTGTCATTCCGTAAAAGTGGCGTAATACTTGGACAACATCATTCCCAGCAGCGACTTCGGTGTCCAAGATGCATCCAGACATCCTTCCCATGCTGTTCCCAAACTATTTCAGGGGTGTTTCCACCATTTTCTCACCTTTCCCTATGAACCAGACACCCTCCCCTCTTCAGAGCAGGGGGTGCCTGGTTTAGTGCGAGTGTTCTCTCATTGACTTCCATTGTACTCGGGTGCTTGGCAGAGCACTCGAGCACCACCTAGTGTTCGGCCAGAGCACCCAAGCATTACGGTGCTCGATCAACACTAGTAAATACCAACAATTCAAAGAACACAGCACACAATAAAGCACTGGAAATATGTTAAGATATATCAAATAGTATAAAATATTAACCATTTATCAACTTGTAGCGTCCTAGTGGAAAACTACATATCCCTGCACTTAAGTGTGACATGTAACTTCCAATTCCAGAAAAAATTTATCCTAGGTTCGAATCCGACCAAAAACAATACGTATCTGCATGGAGTTTGAATATTCTCCCTGTGTTTGCATGTGTTTCCTCTGGGTACTTCAGCCTTCTCTCCATTCCAGAGACATATGGAACTTAGATTGTAAGCCCATTTCACACTGAGGAACATTTTTCTGTAACTGTTCCACTAATTTTACCTGCTGTTTTTCACAGATTGGTGAACCTCTACCCAGATCCTGTCTCTCTAACTTGCTCTGTTTATACACAGTCATGTAACTTCGTAGCAAATTGCTCCTCCAGCTGCTCTTTATTAGTACCATCTACTTTTCCAGCCTTTTGTTGCACTGTCCCAACTTTTTTGGGATGTGTTCTAAGTTCTAAATGAGTTGTTTCATGAAATGGTAAAATGTCTCACTTTCAACATCTGATATGTGTTCCATGATCTATTCTATTGTAAATAAAATATGTGTCTATGAGATTTGAAAATCATTGCAATCTGTTTTTAATTTACATTTATTTACATTTTACACATTATCCCAAATTTTTTTGAATTTTGGTTGTATCAGGTAATAATTAGAGATGAGCGAGCACTAAAATGCTCGGGTGCTCGTTATTCGAGACAAACTTTTCCCGATACTTGGGTGCTCATTTCGAGTAACGAACCCCATTGAAGTCAATGGAAGACTCAAGCATTTTTGCAGGAGACCAAGGCTCTGCCTAGGGAAGGCTGGGTGAAAACCTGTAAACCTCAGAAAATGATGGAAACACCATGGACATGGACAGGAAACAGCAGGGGCAGCATGCATGGATGCCTCTGAGGCTGCCTAATCCCACCATTACCCCAAATTCTCAGGCAACAGCCTGGTGGTTACCCCCATGGCAATTGTGGTCACCCAGACCAAGAAAGGCGAGGCACATGCCCATCCCATGTTAGGGAAGCACCCAACTAGGTGCAAAGAAAAATTATTTAGAGAGACGGCCTGTAGGTGGACCTCCAGAAAAAATTTTTAGAAAGAGGGCCTGTAGGTGGACCTCCGGAAAAATTGTTTGGAGAGAGGGCCTGTAGGTGGACCTCCGGAAAAATTGTTTGAAGAGAGGGCCTGTAGGTGGACCTCCGGAAAAAATTGTTTGGAGAGAGGGCCTGTAGGTGGACCTCCGGAAAAATTGTTTGGAGAGAGGGCCTGTAGGTGGACCTCTGGAAAAATTGTGGTAAAAGAGTGCCAGTTGGACCTCTAAAAAATTGCGTTTTTTTGGTCAGCGTTAGGCAAAGACGACAAGGAGGAGGAGGAGTAGAGAAGAGGAATCGGATACATAAGTAATGTTAATCTTTAGCTGCTTTCCCCCGGAGAAGATTTGAATTCCGGTGAAATCCAGGCTTTGTTCATTTAAATAAACATCAGCCTGTCAGCGCTGTCAGTTGACAGGCATGTACGCTTATCGGTGCCGCCAGGTGCACTGAATACCCGCTCTGAAAACACGCTAGTGGCAGGGCAGGCCAGCACCTCCAAGGCGTACAGCGCCAGTTCAGGCCACGTGTCCAGCTTTGAAACCCAGTAGTTGTATGGAGCAGAGTGATCACTACGGACGTTGGTATGGTCAGCTAGGTACTCCCTCACCATCTTTCTGTACAGCTCCCCCCTACTCTGCCTAGACTGGGGACAGGTGACAGTGTCTTGCTGGGGTGACATAAAACTGGCAAAGGCCTTGGAGAGCGTTCCCCTGCCAGTGCTGGACAAGCTGCCTGCTCGCCTCCTCTCCCCCGCTACTTGGCCCACAGAACCACGCCCTTTGCCGCTAGCGGCGTCAGATGGGAAGGATTGTTTCAGCTTGTGCACCAGGGCCTGTTGATATTGATTCACTCTCATATTCCTTTCCTCTACAGGGTTGAGAGTGGAAAGGTTCTGCTTGTACCGTGGGTACAGGAGAGTGAACACCCAGTAATCGGTGTTTGAAAAAATGCTTCTAACGCGAGGGTCACGGGATAGGCAGCCTAACATGAAGTCTGCCATGTGCGCCAGAGTCCCAAGACGCAAGAATTCCCTCTTCTCACTGGCCTGACTCTCCATTTCCTCCTCCTCCTCCTCCTCCAAGTCCTCCTCTTCAGACCATACACGCTCAAGAGTTAAGAAGGACTGAGCACTGGTACCCTCTTCTGTCTCGCCGACATTCTCCTCCTCTCCTTCCTCATCCTCATCCCCCTCCTCCGATACACGATGAGAAACAGACCGGAGGGTGCTCTAGCTATCAAGCGACGTATCTTCTTCCCCCATCTCCTGTGACAAGCGCAAAGCTTCTGACTTCATGCTGAGCAGTGAGTTTTTCAACAGGCAAAGCAGCGGGATGGTGAGGCTGATAATGGCAGCATCGCCGCTGACCATCTGTGTTGACTCCTCAAAGTTGCTCAACACCTGGCAGATATCAGACATCCACGTCCACTCTTCATTGTAGACTTGAGGAATCTGAGTGACCTGACTACCAGTTCTGGTGGAAGTTGACATCTGACAGTCTACAATCGCTCTGCGCTGCTGGTAAACTCTGGATAACATGTTTAATGTCGAATTCCATCTTGTGGGCACGTCGCACAACAGTCGGTGAGCGGGCAGTTGTAGGCGGCGCTGCCCTGAGAGTGCTCGACTTGCGGAAATGCGCACAGATGCGGCGCACCTTGGTGAGCAAATCAGACAGATTGGGGTATGTCTTGAGGAACCGCTGAACTATTAGATTGAACACGTGGGCCAGGCATGGCACATGTGTCAGTCTGCCGAGTTGCAGAGCCGCCACCAGGTTACGCCCGTTGTCACACACAACCATGTCTGGCTTGAGGTTCAGCGGTGCCAGCCACAGATCGGTCTGCGCCGTGATGCCCTGTAACAGCTCTTGGGCGGTGTGCCTTTTGTCACCTAAGCTCAGCAGTTTGAGCACCACCTGCTAGCGCTTAACCACAGCACTGCTGCTGCGCCTAGAGCTACCGACTGAAGGCGCCGTGCCCACGGATGGTAATTCAGAGGAGGAGGTGGAGGAGGAGGAGGGGTCGGAGGAGGAGGCATAGTACGTCTGAGAGACCGTGACCGAGGTAGGCCCCGCAATCCTCGGTGTGGGCAGTACATGAGCGACCCCAGGGTCAGACTCGGTCCCAGCCTCCACCAAGTTAACCCAATGTGCCGTCAGTGATATATAGTGTCCCTGCCCGGCAGCACTTGTCCACGTGTCCGTGGTTAGGTGGACCTTCTCAGAAACAGCATTGGTCAGGGCACGGATGATGTTCTGTGACACGTGCTGGTGTAGGGATGGGACGGCACATCGGGAAAAATAGTGGCGGCTGTGGACTGAATACCGAGGGGCAGCCACCGCCATGAGATTGCGAAAGGCCTCGGTCTCTAACAGCTTATAGGGCAGCATCTCCAGGCTCAGCAATTTGGAGATGTGAACGTTGAAGGCTTGGGCATGTGGGTGGGTGGAACTGTATTTCCTCTTGCGCTCCAGCGTCTGCTGTAAGGACAGCTGAACGCTACGCTGGGACACATTGGTGGACGCTGTGGAGGATCGTGGAGGCAGAGGTGTGGTTTTCCGGCAGGAGGCGCTCGTGCCGGGGTCCTGGGCAGGGGGTTGACTAGCAGAGGCAGCGAGTGACACAGGGGAAGGAGCAGTGGTGTGACCCGCAGGAGGTGAACGGCCTTGGTTCCATTGAGTGGGGTGTTTAGCACTCATATGCCTTCGCATGCTGGTGGTGGTTAGGCTAGTAGTGGTGGCACCCCTGCTGATCCTGGTGTGGCACAGGTTACACACCACAGTCCGTCGGTCATCCTCAATTTCTTTAAAGAACCTCCAGACTTGCGAACATCTAGGCCTCGCCACGGGTGCTTCACTACGTGAAACAGTTGCTGCTGATGCACCAGCTCTGGCCCTGCTTCTCCCTCTGGCCACACCACTGCCTCTTCCAACCTGTTCTGGTGCAGCACTCGCCTCCGCCTTAGAAGCACTGTCTTCACTCGGCTTATCAACCCAGCTTGGGTCAGTCACCTCGTCATCCTCCGATTCCTCAGTCTGCTCCCCCCTCGGACTTCCTGCCCTGACAACAACTTCACCACTGTCTGACAACCGTGTCTCCTCATCGTCCGACACCTCTTTACACACTTCTTCCACTAACTCAACAATGTCATCATCATCACCCACAGACTGTGACAGTTGAAAAACTTGGGCATCGGGAAAGAGGTCAGCAGCAACCTGAGAAGTGGTTTGTGATTCTGGGAAGGGTCCAGAAAACAGTTCCTGAGAGTATGCCGGATCGCATTCCAAATTTTCCTGGGAGTGGGCAGACTGGGGGGAAGGAGGTTGAGGTGGAGGAGCCAGAGGAGTGCCCCCTTGGGTAACGTGGGTGGACTGCGTGGAAGACTGACTGGTGGACAAATTACTTGAAGCATTGTCCACAATCCACAACATCACCTGTTCGCACTGTTGAGGTTTCAATAGTCCTCTACCACGTGTCCCTGTAAGTTGAGACATGAAGCTAGGGAGTGTAGCTCTGCGGCGTTCCCCTGCTCCCTCATCAGCAGGTACTGTCTCACCCTGCCCAGGACCACGGCGTCTGCCCCCTGCAGTAATTGAATGCCCACGCCCTCGACCCTTAGCTTTGGGGTTCAACATTTTCTGTATATAAGTGTATTATATTAAAAAAAAAATGGGCCTGCTGTACTGAAACCCACAAACTTGTTCAATCTGAACAAGAAAATATATAGGTGGATAAGTTAGAGCAAAATTACGTATGTTATTACGTACCGTGCAGTATGGAGCAATTACACTGAAACTATTAAATTAGGCAGACTTGGTCTGCTTAAGTGCAACCCAGACAAATGTCGCACAGAGATTTTTGTAATGTAGCTGTATCAGTGAGAGCAAAAGACCTGTTTTAATTACATGACGTACAGTATAGGTCACCTGGACAGAAAATACGGATTGTGCTTTGTATATAGGTGGATAAGTTAGAGCTAAATTACGTATGTTATTACGTACCGTGCAGTATGGAGCAATTACACTGAAACTATTAGATTAGGCAGACTTGGTCTGCTTAATTGCAACCCAGATAAATGTCGCACAGAGATTTTTGTAATGTAGCTGTATCAGTGAGAGCAAAAGACCTGTTTTAATTACATGACGTACAGTATAGGTCACCTGGACAGAAAATACGGATTGTGCTTTGTATATAGGTGGATAAGTTAGAGCTAAATTACTTATGTTATTACGTACCATGCAGTATGGAACAATTACACTGAAACTATTAGATTAGGCAGACTTGGTCTGCTTAATTGCAACCCAGACAAATGTCGCACAGAGATTTTTGTAATGTAGCTGTATCAGTGGATTTGTATCACTGAGATAAAACTATAAAAAAAAAAAATGTTATATATGGAGATAGCTGCACTACTAGTGCCAGCCAGCCCAGAGACAAAAAAAGTGTCTTGTAGCCCTTAGAAGGGCTGTTGGGTTCTTTTGATATCACTCCTGCCTAACAGAGAACTAAATCCAGGCTCTAACACTCTCCCTGAAACGCAGCAGATCTGTCCATAACGACATTCAGACAGCATCTGAGCCGAGCACCGCGGGCAGTCACTAGTATATTCCAGGGTCACCTGATCAGGCCAGACAACCCCTGCTATCGACATGTAAGGGACCCACGTGATGCTGGGTGTACCGCAGAGTCTCCTGGCTTGTGATTGGCTGAGTTTATAGGCGCCAAAAATTCAAAATGCGGGAGATGCCATTTCCTCGAGCATGGCGAGATACTCGTCCGAGCAGCGAGCACTTACGAGTACCCTAATACTCAAATGAGCACTAAGCTCGGACGAGCATGCTCGCTCATCTCTAGTAATAATGCAATTGATCGTGTGATCATGTGACTTAAAGTGCATAAGTATATAGTGAGAGCAAATGGCAAAAAGTATAATTAGTAATGTTCATTTCAGAAGCAGACAGGAAGTGGAAGAGTGAGTTGAAAATATGTATCTGGAGACAAAGCCAGCATTAATCATGCAAGTAACTAGCTACATAGTGGAAGTGATGGTACTATTAATTAGGGTATAGCTTTATGGACTCTCAGGGGCATCTGAAGCCAAAAAATGCATGGGAGTTGAAGCTAGGGCTGAGAGGTAGAAAGAAGCTGCCTTTTCCATGTATCTTGTGCACTGTGTGCCATGAAGAAGGGAATGAGGAGAGAATGCACAGTGGTTGTATATATGGAGACTGTGCAATCCGGGAGGCTGGAGGCTGTACAGATTGTGTAATTATGCAACACTTTGAGAGAAAGCTGTGCCGATAACTGCCGATAGAACCATCTTCATTGTGGCCACTCTGGGGAGACTAGAGCCAGAGTGCCATCACCCAGGAGTTAGGTTTAACAAAAGCCAGAGGATAAATTGTTGCCTGTTAAGGAACTGTGTGATATTTACCTTATGCTATGTAAAGACACAGTGTACCTACTTATAATTGTCTCATTAAGAGACTGAACCACCAATCCTGTTGCCTGTAAAAAGACTGTTATAACCAGGAGCTTGTTGCCCCATGTGAGACAAGAAAAGACCATCTTGTTAAAGTTATGACTGTGTCCCCCGTTTCCTGAACCCCTTACACACAACACAGCATGTTCAGTATTCATCAGATTCTGTGCTGAAAAGCTTAAAGAAAAAGATTAGCTCCATTGATCTTCAATGGAGCAAATTCACAGGGAAAAGTGCATGCAAATGACTAACATCAATTCAGGTTTCAGATGTGGATTTGTGCAATGGATTTCCTTGACAATCCACTGTGGATTTGCCATTTTGGCATGGCCTAAGTGGTATTCTACTTATAGTCTAACTAAACCTATAGGATCTCTTTGTATGGTGAATGCAGAATCTGGAAGTTGGAAGTATCAGGCCAGAACTAAACATTTTGAATTGCAAAGTAATTCAATGTTACAAAGAAAAACTCTACAGGAAATTAAAAGGGTTGGCCAGTTTATATTACTAGCTGTACATGTGCTGGTAACAGCACATGCGTACAGCTAATTATTAAACTATTATTAAACTAGTGTTAGGGTCGTGACCGACCCGTTTTAGGTTTTAAATGCATACAAATTCTACATACATTTGTTTATTGCATCAAGACTTTTTGACTTTTTCAGGAACTTATTTTTAAACAAAATACAATAAAATAAAACTATTTTACTAAATTGTAAAATGCTCTTATTAAAATTATAACATTTGTGTTGTTGGGGTCAATTTCGACCCATGTCTAATATAAGAGTAAAAAAACAATAATAAGTCCCAAAACTGAACTCATAAACACAATATAAACCAACAGCCCACAGCGAGCTCTACCTCCAACCACTTGAGTTAGGGACATGTCCAGGCATGTATGGCCAAATCACCAATGACAAGAGTAAGTGACATCAATACATGTTTTGATCTGTTTATGCCATTGTCAATATTTTTATATTGAAAATGAAGGGTATGCTCTCAAATGAAAGGCCCAGGGGGCCACAACAAAAATATTAAAATCAATCCTTCCATGGATGAGAAACCCTAACAAGGTAACTAAGAGGTAAGAAACAAATTGGATCATAAATAACTGTTTTTAGGGTATCCTAGGGGTGATTTAAGACACAGGTCAAAACCGACCTGTTAACATAAGAAAGAGTAACAGAAGCTAACACAAGAGGAAGGTTAAACTATCAGCATCAATGTCTTATAATGTAATTTGAATAATTCATGTTTACATGCAGGTCCCCTGACCTATGACGCTGTGCTGGTAACATGACCACAATGGAGGATTCCGTCCATCGGTGGCCTCCTTTCATTTACACTAGGGATGGACTGCACATGTTCTTACTAGCTGCATGCATCTGCTGTTACCATCACATGTGCAACTAGTAATATAGACTGGCCAACCCCTTTAATTAAAACTGGACTGTACTAGCAGAGCAGAAGCCACTCCCCAGTGCACAGCCTTTTTATAAAAATTCGTCAAATTCTAATTTGTGTATGTGAATTTTTAGTTTTAAGCGTGTTATATTTATTAACACATTTTAATGTGTTTGTTTATTAACAAATGCATGAAACTATTAAATGGGCATGTCAGGAGTGGGTGAAAGGTCCTCTTTAAGTCTTTTTTATTATATCATTGAATACATTTTAGTAAAAGGCCCTTGGCCTCACCCACTTAACCAACTTCTACATTGGAACAGGTGTTGAAAAATATGGTGCTCATTTTGAACACCTTATTTTTCAATGTATTTACATCAGACAACTGTCACAAATACATTGCTAAATATACCCCATGCAGCTCTAAATCACTGCATCCTTTATAATATATATTACTATTATTAGCTTGCAGCCACCGCTTTCAATGCATAGAAATTCAATGTATAGAAATTTATACAGTTACTATTGATTGCAATGGAAGCTGTAATAATCTTTTGCCGTGAGCTCCCCTTAGTGGCGACTGCATGAAAATTCAAGTTTTTCATCTTGAGAAACAGAAGGAGCTCAGTGCCAAAACTCCTCCTCTCTTGGGTCCCATAGTAGTTACGTGCCTTGATTAGCACCTGCAGCATACAGTATTCCTGTGTAGTTACACTCTTCTACATTGCGCTGACCCTGACATTTATTTTCAATTTGTAAAAAGACATTATGGCATTGAGATTAAAAGCTTAGTACATATGACATAGAAACCGCAGAGAACATGAAACTGACAATGTAAAACTACCCTATAACATCATTATTTAAATTAAGATATTGTGAAGAAAATGTGAGTGACTTATATCATGCATTTTCCTGGTCTGGTACAAGTAGTCATGACATGCAGAATGTCATCAATAATTATACTAATGGCCAGTCACCCTATGGCATAGATATAATTGTAAGCAGTGTGACAGGCTTGGAACGTGTATTAAAGACTTCACACATATGAATAGTGAAGTCTCAGTTATTTCAGCAGTAGATATATACAGTATATCTTACAGATAAAATTGTTACAGATAAGATTGCCTTTTTTCATATTATTCTATCATTTTTAAATTAATCATTGCATGGACTAAAATATTATCTGCATGAAAATGCTAAATATTTTATTCTATATTTTTGTTTAAAGCTGTGCATTTCATACTAAAGATGAGAAAATTTCTGGAAATTTGTTTCAGGTATGATTCCTCAAATCAGTCCAAAAATTTGGTCAGGGGCAGAATCGATTTTAATACTCAATACTAATCTGGTGCCTACTGGAAGTGAGGGAGAACTGCTATTACTACTACTGGCCAGACGGGTGGTGTAACTGTGCTGCTACTGTTGCTTGCCTATAAAACACTGAAAAAGCTTCAGGTTTAAAGAAAAAAAAGGCTAGCTGGATGGCTGCTGAAAAAAATTATGTTTCTGTAAGCACTGCGTGATTTTTGCTATTGCAAAGTGAAGCTTTCCACTTGCAGTAGCTGCCTTACTATAAAACATACGCACAGAGCTCTGAGTGACCCTATACTTTCCCTGTCTGATAAATCCCTGACGTTTTTACCTATTGATTCAATCTACCTAACTAAATATGTCCCTTAATTGTCCCTATAACGCTCTAAGATCGTTGGCTTGTGTCTGTCATTGCTTTCTGCCAGACACATCCAACACACATCCTCTCACATTGAATGCTAAGCTCAGAATGGCAAGTGTGGCTTATGAGAAAGCCCACAGACTCAAGGACCTGCCAAAATCCTGCCAACTGGTTCACAGTCTATCAGCCTCTGAGCCCATTAAGGGCTATTAGTCCACACTGAGAACAAATGCAAAGAGTCTCTCTGACTCAGGGGGTCTCTACATTTCCATGCATCAGATGGATGCTGAACGCTTCCAATGAGAACTATGTAATGCTTAATTTCTCCTGCTGTGACACTGTAGGAAAACTGAACACTTGCTGCTGACGTCCACCAAAGCTCTAAGCAGTTGGACACTCAGTGATCAGCTGATTGTCAGGGGAACCACCTTAACTAAAAGGGATTTTATTAAAGCCTACAACACCATTAAGTTCAGAAAATGGAATTCCAGAATGATTCATCATTTAACATACTAAACTAAGTCAACTGGTTTAATATTTATTGGCCAGAAGAAAGTTAATGTTTTTGTAGAGAACATTGGTAATTTCTAATGTCCATTTTTTATGTCTTTGAATGTTGTAAATATGCAGGGGTGCCTCCGTTTTGGATGTACCATATACAAATAATGGAAAATATATACAGTAAAAAGGAATGATCATGAAAACTGGTGAGCTGTGCTCATCTTCGAGAACAGTCTAGAAAAAAAATATCCAGTCCTCATTGAATAAGATCTGGTCATCATGGGCTTCCTGTGGAAAAGTGAGTAATTCACTGGTGACACCAACTGATATTCTGTCTAGTTTTTAGTTAAGGAACAGAAAGGACATGGAATAGTTATAAGTAGAGATGAGGGAGCATACTCGTCCGAGCTTGGTGCTCGTTCGAGTATTACGGTACTCGTAAGTGCTCGCTGCTCGGACGAGTATCTCGCCATGCTCGAGGAAATGGCAACTTCCGCATTGTGCATTTTTGGTGCCTAAAAACTCAGCCAATCACAAGCCAGGAGACTCTGCGGTACACCCAGCATCACGTGGGGTCCCTACATGTCGATAGCAGGGGTTGGCTGGCCTGATCAGGTGACCCTGGAATATACTAGTGACTGGCCGCAGTGCTCGGCTCAGATGCAGTCTGGATGTCGTTAGGGATAGAGCTGCTGCGTTTCAGGGAGAGTGTTAGGGCCTGCATTTAGTTCTTTGTTAGGCAGGAGTGATCTCCCAAGAACCCAACAGCCCTTCTAAGGGCTACAAGAAATTTTTTTTTTGTCTCCTGGCTTGGCTGGCTGGCTGGCACTAGTAGTGCAGCTATCGCCATATATAACCCCTTTTTTTAATGTTATATCTCAGTGATACAAATCCATTTCACACAGCAGTGTGGAACCATTCTATGTGTCACAGTTCAGTACACTCACTACAATCCATATTTTCTGTCCAGGTGACATTTTCTGTACGTCACTTAATTAAACCAGACTGAACAAGTTTGTGGGTTTCAGTACAGCAGGCCCATTTATTTTTTATTTTTTATATAATACACTTATATACAGAAAATGTTGAACCCCAGGGCTAAGGGTCGAGGACGAGGGCGTGGGCGTGGGCATTCAATTACTGCAGGGGGCAGAGGCCGTGGTCCTGGGCAGGGTGAGACAGTACCTGCTGATGAGGGAGCAGGGGAACGCCGCAGAGCTACACTCCCTAGCTTCATGTCTCAACTTACAGGGACACGTGGTAGAGGACTGTTGAAACCACAACAGTGCGAACAGCTGATGTCGTGGATTGCGGACAATGCTTCAAGTAATTTGTCCACCAGTCAGTCTTCCACACAGTCCACCCACGTTACCCAAGGGAGCACTCCTCTGGCTCCTCCACCTCAACCTCCTTCCCTCCAGTCTGCCCCCTCCCAGGAAAATTTGGAATGCGATCCGGCATACTCTCAGGAACTGACAATCAGGGGTTCACCGCCAGGTTGTCAGGCAGCATTTTTAAGTGGGTCACCATTACCGTGTCCCTGAAAATTGCCTTGGGGTCATCACCAGACTATTTTTATGAAAGGCCATGGGGTTCTATACATACAGTGCTGACGGAGTCCCCACTGTAACTTGCTTCCCATACAACTACCTCAGCCCCCGACACCTGTGTCTCGCCATTGTCCACCACCTCCTCAGACAACACTGGTAAATCCCCACTGTCAGCACACTGAGACTGCAAAAGGTCTTGCGAATTGGGGCAGAGAATGTTCTGGGGTAGCACATCAGAGAAGGGGTGACTATGGGGTTCCAGGGAGTACGTGACCACATGCAATCTCCATCTAAAAAGTCATACTGAGGCTCACCACCATGCTTTACACTGCAATCTTATTGAAAGACAGACAATCAGGGGTTCACCGCCAGGTTGTCAGGCAGCATTTTTAAGTGGGTCACCATTACCGTGTCCCTGAAAATTGGCGGTGATGGACCTTCGTTGCACCTAGTTGGGTGCTTCCCTAACATGTGATGGGCATGTGCCTCGCCTTTCTTTGTCTGGGTGAGCACAATTGCCATGAGGGTAACCATCAGGCTGTTGCCTGAGAATTTGGGGTAATGGTGGGATTAGGCAGCCTCAGAGGCATCCATGCATGCTGCCCCTGCTGTTTCCTGTCCATTTCCGTGGTGTTTCCATCATTTTCTGAGGTTTCCAGGTTTTCACCCAGCCTTCCCTAGGCAGAGCCTTGGTCCCCTGCAAAAAATGCTCGAGTCTCCCATTGACTTTAATGGGGTTCGTTATTCGAAACGAGCACCCGAGCATCGGGAAAAGTTCGACTCGAATAACGAGCACCCGAGCATTTTAGTGCTCGCTCATCTCTAGTTATAAGTCACTCTACCTTCCAGATCTGGTCAGTATTTGGCAGGATGTACATGGAGATAGCGAGGAATTGGATTTAACATGTGTGAGATATATTCAGTGCTGACAAATAGTATATTTATCCAGATCACACTGGCCACTCTATGCCTAGTGAACCCCGACACCTCCCCAGATTGTTATAGTGCTGATGCTATCCCTGGACAAGGTATTCTATATCTTAGACATGACTTTCTCAAGTGGTAATGTGAACACACTTAGATTCTGGAGTAAATTGCAACAAAACATGGTACAATTTGGCACATCTAGGTTTAGAGAAATTATCTGCCCCAACATGAAAAAGGGGTGTGCCTTTGCTGTAAAAGGGCATGACCAAACATGCAACATTTAGCACCAAAATTACACCACAATTATGCCATAAAATTCTGTCTCAAAGTAAGCCAATCAATAGTTGGTATAAAATTAGACAAAAGTGTCTAGTCCTACACCATATTTATCATCCTGTGATAAATCTGGTGCAGGTCTAGACAGCCGGTCTAAGCTTACACCATCTATAAGATTAGAAAATCTGCCCCATTGTCTTTGCTAGTTGGACTACAATAATTTTGGTCTTCATTAACCCTTGTAGACCCCAATAATGTCATAAAATGCTTAATTGTATCTCCCTTTGCTACAAGATAATGTGTTGTACTCCAACCTTTTTTGTTGAAAGTTATCCCCTTATACATTAAACCCTTCATATACACATTACTTTCTGTATATAGACACTGGAATAAAAGGAAAAAATATACTGTTTCTTTCCTATGAAACTGTAAAATCTAAAAAAGTAGTAATACATTACTAGTAGTACAACATTCCAACACAGCGAGAGAGAGAGAAACTGGATGAAATCCGCAAACTGTGATTACTGTTCTGAATGTTAAATGGGAGCAAATCTATTTGCAATGAAAATCTGAATCCGTGCTGTAACTGAGAGAACATCTCCGGATGTTTGCTCACACACATTTCTATCAGCATTGTAGTTATTCCTTATGAAGCAGCTTACAATGACAATTAAAAATCACAAGGAATTCTAATCAAAGTAATTCTAACTTGTCTTTCTATCCAAGAGAAAGTGTTCATATTCTGAGCCTAAGGTTTGAGCCAAGGTTTTAAAATGAGCATTTTAATCACAAATTAGACAAATTGAAATATGCTATGTCTACTGGTATTCTAAATGGGAAATTAAAACAGGTTAGTGTATTTGGTATTAAGAACAAAGGCAATCTCTTCTAATACATTCTGAAATTCAAAATGTAATAAAAATTAATGTGTCACCCTGTGGAAAGGCAAGCCGCTTGAAGACTCTTTGCTGTAGTATATACAATATACTTATGTAATCTGAAACAGGCCATAAGAAGCTTTTGATTTGTGTCCAAATAATTTAATAGCCGGTCCCTCTTAGCCTAAAAACATCACTGAAGTCTTGATAAATGACACCAATAAACCTTTTATTTTCTAGTTGCATTGTTTATAAGAACACCAAATATGACATTTTGACATAATCATTTGTGCAGACTCTTTAGTCTCTTTTATAATTTAATATAATGCAGGAGGTGACAGAAGCCGTCTGACTCTCATAGTAATAGTTCTGCAGCAACTGAAAATGACAGATATAATATCTAAATCTAGGGTTTGATTTTCTGCAAAAAATGATCATAATAATTTGGCGATTTAATACAAAAAATATGATACCATTTGAAGAGTTTTCTTTCCTACTATTCATAATAGCATTTGCAAACAATAAATTAACAAGAATAAGAATTTGGGAATCCATTTAGTGTGTGAGTAGGTACTTGGGGGTCTACTTAGTGTGTGCAATGATGCATATGGCCAACATTTAGGCTATTTTCATATTAGCAGCAGCCTTCTCCGGCAGGCTGTTCCGGGGGGTGAACAGCCTGCCGGATCCACGCTCCCGCTAATGCACATGTGCGGCCAGAACTACGCCGGAGTTCCAGCCGCAGCACGGCAAACATGCCGAGAAGCTGCAGTTACTGTGGGCTCAGGCTCAAAATGTGCCAGACCTAAGCCACGCACAGCCACCACTAACTATGTTCGAGTATCTCCCATCTGGCAGTTTTTCCACATAGTGCCATAAGACAAAAGTATTGCCATGTACAAGATCCACAGGATTTAAATAAGCCGTGGGCATTCAAACACAAACTTAGGTATCACATCCCTACTGCAGTACATGAAGTGGCATCAATTGATCCTGTGGGAACATAAAAGCAATGTATGGCCAAAACCGCCAAAAAAACTGCCAGGGGCAGATCTGCCTTGTCCATTCCATGATGTGCTGCTACTGATGCCACTACTATTGTGTGACCACTATTACCCTATCCTTTTCACATATGCCCTGTGCTGCTGTAGCTCCAAATTACAATGGAGAATTTTTCCAGGCTTGTTCAGAACAAGCCACTGACATTCAGCCTATGTTAAGACATCATTTTTGGTCATTTGTATAGAAAAGACCACTGTTTTATATGCCATTAATGTGTGTGTATAAATAGAGGCCATTATCTGCTTCTGTTAAGGCATAAATTTTGGACTTTTTGTCCCAACAAGCCTTTCGTTTTTTCGATAACACTTTGTGTATTTAAACAACATCACCTGCAATAAAGGAGCAATTTTTGGAAGGTTTCTAATATTAAAAAGCACGACTTCTACCATTTCTTTGTACTAGGGACTAAATTAGGCTGCTTAGAAATATGTTGTCAGCTTATTTATTTCTCAGTATATTCAGTAACCTATGGTCCAGTGGAGAATCTGACTTCATAAAAGGAATGTGGTGTTGCATTCTGGTAGTATTTAATATGCCCCTGCTTTCGTAAACAGCTTGATTGAAACTCAGGGCGTATGTACGACTGCAATCAGTGCTGACTGTAGATGAAAAATGAAAATTCACCAACTATACAACCTCATGATTGAAACATTCCTCATATATTCTTCAATGCCAAATGGTTTAGGGAATGAATCAGTGGAAAGGCAAGTCTGCCTGTTAACTCATAGGCAGACTCCAATAAGCCCAGCAGATAGCATAGAAATATGGAAAGCATCCAGCTTTAACGTTGCATATGTCAGCATGATCAATCCTATTAAACCAAGCATACTGTCTGGGGGGGGGGTCATCATGTTGATTAAAATTATACCTTTCTTTTGTCTGTATGCTAAACAGCTGAAGAGATATCTGTGTTATCATACATATGCAAATAAGAAAGTTGGAGCACCAGGGGCAGGGCTGAATCCTTAGAGCACTGCTATTGTAACAACCCCTGTGCTCTGCATTCTTCTGCAGTGGGCGGCCTCCCTCCAGAGCCCTCTATATCGTGTTCCAGGTGTAGAAAATGCCGAGTGGTGTAGTGTGGCCTAAATGTCTCTTTAAGTGTGTCAAGGTGCTCCTACCTGGATACGGCTGGACCCCAGGCTTTGGCTCCAAAGCAATAAATAGGGGGAATAATTGAGAGATTTAAAGGAATAACTTAAGTCCAGACCTTGAGATGAAGTTCAATGGCAGTTTTTACTTCAATAAACATTTCTTCAAACAGTTTTCAGGCTTTGTCTTGGTTCCAGCAGGCTTTAGTATTAAACTGGCAGGAAAACTCAACTCTGCTATATATTTCTCTCACTCTGCTGTACTGACAAACTGACTGGATAACTTGGCTTCTTCTTTATGCTACACTTCACTCTGTAGTCGGACTTATGTTCAGCCAGGGAACTTGGCTCCTGAGGCCTTAGGCTTCTGCCTCCATGGCCAGCAGAGCTTAAGGTGCTTTGGCTAGCATGGGCACGTCCAGCACAGACGTGCCCTTGCAAACCCTTCCCCTAGCTGGGGGTAAACTAGACTGACTCTAACTGGTCCCCACCCTTCCTGCAGGAAGTAGGACTCTCCAACTTCTCTCCATAGAGGGATTAGAATGGAATGGAAAGCGCCATTCTACCTAACTATAGCTCTATAACTATAGCAGCTGTTTGCTGCCACCTGCTGGTGAACCAGGCACATTACATGAACAGTTACATAACATTATTATAGATGCACATTATGGAGTGGACCTGGAACGGAATACATAAGATGACATTGTGTTAGCTCATTGAAGACAGTAGCAGGATGCAGGAGTGGTAACACCACTCTGGGGTGTTACACTTCCCCTTCCCCTTGATTGACAGGGATAGTCACCAGCATGCTGAGAGCAGAGCTATGTCCTAGAGCTGTGTCCTAGCATGTACATATCATATACACCACTTACTGTATCCTTGCAAAACTTAGAAGAATGGATTTCTATGCTGACAAACAGCACCTAGAAACTCTGGCAGGCTCTTCATACAGCGGGAGTATAGCTTCTCTATGTGCTATACAGACATGACCAAGTGACACTGTATCTCTACACTTTACACTGTAAATGTTTCTTGGTTATACTTAGCAGATGAAGCCTTAGTTTACCTTTCGGTGCATTTTTTTCGAGTTTTTGTACATTTTTTATACAGTTTTTGATGCAGTTTTTTTTTTACAATTTTTAATCAGTGGTTGTTTACTTCAGTTCAAAACTGCATTTTAAGCTTGTGGTCTTTGGCATGGCCAAGAACCACACCAAGAATGCACAAATAAATGCACAGACAAATACAGAGCTGTTTTTTTACCCTTCTTATTCACTTCAACAGGAGATTACGCCCCGAGATAGGCCATGCTGCTTCTTTTCTCACATGGAAAAAAAAATCATATTCACATTAAAAAAGAGCAAGTGCTACTTCTTATTAAAATGAATGGAAACGCTGTTTTAAGGCATTTTATGGAGCTGATTTTGAGGTGGAAATGTGGCAAAAACAGCGGCAGAATGTAGATGCCAAAACTGAAGCACACCATATGGTGACAAAGTATGGCTTCATTGGACAAACATAAAATCAGCTAAAAACACACAGCAAATTAAATACATGTATCAAATTAATAAATTGGTTATAGAACATTCCATGATTCAAAAGGTATAAAGTGCTAGAGCAAAAAATAATGCATTGTAAACATGACAACATATGATCCAGGAAAACAAAGTGCTAGTGCAATGTGCAAAAAGGTTCCACCTTGGCGTTTACAATGAATTATTTTTTATACATTTTGAATCATGAAATTAACTATTAACAATTTATTAATTTGATTATATATTTCATTTTATATTGTTTGATTTCTTTTCCTTTTTTGGCACATTCCTATGTGAATTGGACAAGAATGTTCCTTATTGTTTTTTTTTTTTAAGTGTAGTGTAGTTATCTGTTGGCTTATTTATCAAACCTCTACATTTGTATTATGCTGTGGGGGGGGGGGAGTCTCATATATTTCATTTGAGACTCCCTGTTATGCTGTGTGTTTTTAATTTTATATTTGTCCAATAAAGCTATATTTTGTTATCATATGGCATGCATGGGTTTTGGCATGTACTTTCTCTGGTCTTATAATTCTACATGTGGATGGCACATGTTATTTGTATTGTTAGTGCACCTGTCCTTCCCTATATTTATGATAAAAAGCTCAGTGTGAACTGGCGCTAAAAAAAAATATCACACACTAAGCCTGTTCTAAATATTCCTGCGGATTCTTCAAAAGCATCGGGAGACTAAACAGTATAAATTATTAGTCAGAGCACCAGGGTTTTTTCCATTTTTTATCCACTAATCATCTTCTGGGACTGATACTTTATCCATCAGTAGTGCAAAGGCGATGTGAATATTTAATAGAATGGAATTAATTACTGCTACACTGAGGGGGTCTCTTTTAGGGATAAAAAGAATGAAGAGTTCATGGTACTTTGGAAGATATAAATCTCCTCTAAAGTTGTCAAATGTAGCTCCACAATTCTAATGTACAGTAAGTGAATGAGGATGGGCCTGTGGAAACATTTGCCCTAGATTTCCATTCTAAGCAAAGTAATGATTGTTTTATTGCTTGCTATATTGCACATTGAAGGGAGTATCCACCTTTGAGTATTTTTTGTTAGGGCTGGTTTGCATTCTCGTTAGAAATTCCTTTATAGTGTTATATAGAATATAATGGAATTTTAGGAAGGAATGCAAAACGGAAATTTTTAAGAGGCATTCCGTTTTGCTTTGTCCTAATACATGTCTAACGCTTCTGTTATACATATTAAAGATGAGCAAAGGTCTTGAAATTGTTTTTATGTGTGATTCATTGAATATTTAAAAGAAATCCTGTCGACAGGACTTTTTTTTCCGTCATGTATAACGGAACAAAATGGACAATTTTTGGAAGCTTCTGCTGCTAGAACTGTTAAGAGGAGACTGTGTGCAGCAGGCCTTCATGGTAAAATAGCTGCTAGGAAACCACTGCTAAGGACAGGCAACAAGCAGAAGAGACTTCTTTGGGCTAAAGAACACAAGGAATGGACATTAGACCAGTGGAAATCTGTGCTTTGGTCTGTTGAGTCCAAATTTGAGATCTTTGGTTCCAACCACCATGTCTTTGTGCGACGCAGAAAAGGTGAACGGATGGACTCTACATGCCTGGTTCCCACCGTGAAGCATGGAGGAGGAGGTGTGATGGTGTGGGGGTGCTTTGCTGGTGACACTGTTGGGGATTTATTCAAAATTGAAGGCATACTGAACCAGCATTGCTACCACAGCATCTTGCAGCGGCATGCTATTCCATCCGGTTTGCGTTTAGTTGGACCATCATTTATTTATCAACAGGACAATGACCCCAAGCACACCTCCAGGCTGTGTAAGGGCTATTTGACCAAAAAGGAGAGAGATGGGGTGCTACGCCAGATGACATGGCCTCCAAAGTCACCAGACCTGAACCCAATCGAGATGGTTTGGGGTGAGCTGGACCGCAGAGTGAAGGCAAAAGGGCCAACAAGTGCTAAGCATCTCTGGGAACTCCTTCAAGACTGTTGGAATACCATTTCAGGTGACTACCTCTTGAAGCTCATCAAGAGAATGCCAAGAGTGTGCAAAGCAGTAATCAAAGCAAAAGGTGGCTGCTTTGAAGAACCTAGAATATAAGACATATTTTCAGTTGTTTCACACTTTTTTGTTAACTATATAATTCCACGTGTTAATTCATAGTTTTGAATGTGTGAATCTACAATTTTCATAGTCATGAAAATACAGAAAACTCTTTGAATGAGAAGGTGTGTCCAAACTTTTGGTCTTTACTGTAGGTGGGCCCCGCATAGTAACAGTGCTCCTAAAAGTCCCACTAATACTAATAATTCTCTCCCAGAGTGTCCCAATAGTGATAATGCTTCACGAGTAGCCCTTTTAGTAGAAGTGCCCTCCATATTGTACCAAATCATGATAACACCCCCAATAGTACCCCTGGTAATAGTAATAATTCCCCATAATAATTTTTCTCATAGTGCCTGACCAGTAGTGCTCCCAGAAATGATAAGGACCCATTATCATGCTCCCAGTAATTATAATACCCCTTATAGTGCCCCCACTAGTTTAGATGGCCCTCTGTAGTGCCCCCACTAGTTTAGAAGGCCCCCTGTAGTGCCCCCACTAGTTAAGATGGCCCCTTGTAGTGCTCCCACTAGTTTAGATGGCCCCCTGTACTGCACCAGTAGTTTAGATGGACCCTGTAATGCCCCCCCCGTAGTTTAGATAGCCCCCAGTAATGCCCCCCAGTCATTTAGATGGCCCCCTGTAATGCCCCCAGTAGTTCAGATAGAACCCTGTAGAGCCCCCAGGAATTTAGATGGCCCCTTGTAGTGCACTGCCCCCAGTAGTTCAGAAAGGCCCCATATAGAGCCCTGTGATCTGTAGCTTAGTAGTGAAATGAAAACAAAAAAAACTTACCCAATTCCTTCTCCATGTCGTTGTATGTAGCCTGCCCAGCATGCCTCTGCTGCTGCCGCGCTCACCCCTCCCCCCTTCCCGCTCATCACACTCACTTGCCTCCTGGAATCCTGTGTGCCCCGGCTCCTTCATTCTGCTGCCCGGCCCCTCCTCCTCAGGTAATCCTTGCGTGCCGGCGGCTGCCCACCCTCTCAGAGCGCCAGCGCCGCCGGAACTTCTGTTTCTGCACTGCCCTGCACAGTCTGTACTACACACGCATGTGCAGTACAGACTTCGGGGTTTCAGCACAAAAAATCACGGACGTTGTTTTTTTCTGCCGGACGCTATGGATGGCAGACAAAAACAACCATTTTTTGTGGACTGTCCGTAAATTTACGGACAGTTGGCAACCCTGCTGAGAAGCCTAATAAACAAGGACTTTAATCCTTTCACTCCTGGAGGTTTTTTCGGTTATGCATTTTCGTTTTGCTCTCCCTGCCTTCAAACAGCCATAACTGTTTTATTTTTCTGTTCACATAGCTGTATGAGGGCTTGTTTTTTGCGGGACAAGTTGTACTTTCCAACGCCACCATTTAATATTGCATATGGTGTAGTGGGAAGCAGGAAAAAAATTCCAAATCAGGTGAAATTGCAAAAAAAACGCTATTCTGCTACAGTTCTACGGGTTTCTTATTTACAGCGTTCGATGTGCATTAAAACTGACCCATTACTTTCATTCTAATGGTTAGTACGAATCCGGCAATACCTAATATTTATAGTTTTTCCTGCGTTTTGATAGTGATAAAATAATTAGAAAGTTACCCTTTTTTTTTTTTTTCCTTGTCATATCTTGACCCCTATAACTTTTTGGTATTTATGTGTACGGAGCTGTATGGGGGCTCATTTTTTGCGGGGCGATTTGAAGTTTTTATTCATACCATTCTGGGGTGTGTATGACTTTTTGATCACTTTTTATTTAATTTTTTTTAGAAAAAAAAGCGACAAAAACCGGCGAATCGCCTTTTGGACGCTTTTTTCCGCCACATAATTCGCCGTATTGGAATTTTTTAATATATTTTAAAAGTACGGACGTTTTCGGTCACGGTGATACCCATGATGTCTATATTTATTGTTATTTAGGTATTTATTTTTTAATTATACGGAAAGGGGGGTGATTAGAACTTTTATATATTTTTTATTTTTTATATATTTTTTAACATTTTTTTAAATTTTTTTTTTGACTATTTTAAAGCTCAAATATGAGCTCATATATTGTGGCTTTTTTTTTCTTTATGAGCAATCAGGGATTTTCTAGACTGAGATAAATCCAAGAATTGCTCATTTCTTATCCTGGCCTGCCATCTAGTGGCCAGAATAAGAATTGCACTTTGAAAACTGTAATCCTCACCAGCGAGGATTACAGTTTTCATATGGTGTACAGACACCCCAATTGGCCACTCGGAGTGTCTGTACACCACCGTACGCTTCCGGGTTCAGATGCAACTAGATGCCGTGATCACGTGTGATCACGGCATCTAAACGCCCAGCAAGATGCCCCCGACGAGGTAAGTAGCGGCAAGTCTCTGCTGTTAGAAACAGCAGAGACTTGCCGGCCATGACGCCCGCCGCACTTGCGAGCGGGCGCCATGGGCCCGCATCGCCCCAGCGCCATACATGTACGGCGCTGGGAGTGTAAGGGTTAATGAAATTTGTGGTGTCCCTGCTTCTTTACACTGTCAAGTGAGTACGATTCCTTACAATATATATATAGTGCATGTTGAGTTCACGTAAATATGAAATATAAAAGAGTACACCAGATAAATGCCTCTCAGATGCCCTGTGTAAATCCAGTCTTACTGATGTTACTACTTCTCTAATTAACTCCTTCACAGTTAAAAACTGCTGTTCATAGACAGTGAGATAACTAGAAATGACTGGGTCGCACAGCAAA
This sequence comes from Rhinella marina, assembly GCA_900303285.1. Classification (NCBI taxonomy): domain Eukaryota; kingdom Metazoa; phylum Chordata; class Amphibia; order Anura; family Bufonidae; genus Rhinella; species Rhinella marina. The sequence continues at coordinate 64,867 of ONZH01010958.1, read as the reverse complement.
TTTTTGAATGCCAACCTTCCCTCGAAACTTCTTTGCGAAACCTTCCTGTGGCTAGTCAAGATTGCTCTCAGACAAGGCCCGTCAGCCACTCCATCTGTTTCGTACAGTGTCACTGTGTATAATGTCATTGTATTAGGCCTCTTTCACACGACAGTATTTTTTGCGGCCTCCCATTCATTTCTATGGGTCCGCAAAAAATACTGACAACACACTGTGTGCTGTCCGCATCCGTATGTCTTTTCTGTAGCCCGCAAAAAAAAATAGAACATGTCCTATTCTTGTCCATTTTGCGGACAAGGATAGGCATTGTTACAATGGATCCGCAAAAAAAAACGTATGCCATACGGACGTCATCCGTTGTTTTTGCGGATCCGCAATTTGCGGACCGCAAAACACAACGTTTGTATGAAAGCCTAAAGGTGCAATCACATGACCATATAAATGGGCCCGCATCTGTTCAGCAATTTTGCGGAATGGGTGCAGAACCATTCGTGCTGTTCGCATCCGTTGTTCCGTTCGCGGCCCAGCAAAAAATATGGAGCATATCCTATTCTATGCGGACAAGAATAGGCATTCTCTCTATAGCGCCGGCCATGTGTGGTCCGCAAAATGCGGAAGGCATACAGCAGGTATGTGTTGTTTTGCGGATCCACAAAACACTTACAGTCGTATGACTGCACCCTAATACTGTTGAGGGGGCCCTGACAATAAAATATTTTAGTCCTCATCCTGGGTAGGCCCCTCCTGAGTCTGGACCCCAAAGCAGCCGCTTCCCCTGTTTCTCCTATAGCTACACCCCTGTTTGTAGAGTTTAACTTTTATTAGAGTCATATTTATACACAGCTCCTTTGCTAATATGGCTTTCTCTGACATAGGTATTCTTCATATACAGGGCCATACAATAAACCTGAATATAAGTGACCACTTCACGCTCTCATTTGCATAACACATACAGTATCTCTCAGTAAGTATGGAGGCTGTGTGTTCCTCCCGCAAACCATTAAAATCTGATAAGAAATCCAGGTACACCGCCGAGATCTCATTTTAGGCAATACAATAAATCCTTGGTTCTCGCCTTGGTTTATGACATATCTTGTGTTTTGATTGCATCAGATCTATAAATCAGGGATACATGCTGTTTATCCGTTATGGTCACTGTGATTTCTGTTGCCCATTTTCCAGCCACAGAAGGAGCCATGCACAAATACTTTTACAAATGCTGTGGAAACATCAGGAGCCTAGGACATAAATCATCCAGGGAGGTTTATAGCAGCTGTGTTCCTAGCTCATTAAAAAAGAGTCCTTTTTATGAACTAATAATTTATATCACTTTTACCACAAAATCTAGAATCCTTTGTCTTCCTCCAAAATTTACAGACTAGTTCAGGATATGATTTCTTGTCTCTCTGTTTCTTCCACAATCACTCCCCATCCCATTAAAGAATATTAAAGGATTAACCCACTAGCTTCTACCTTTTAAGGGTTCCAGCTACACGGCAATCCTGGTCACTCGACCTGCCGTGCCTAAGGATCGCAATGTAGAGGTGGTAGCACAGAAATGAATGGGGTCACAGCACGACTCGCACTTGTGCCACAACCATGACCAATACTGCTGAATTTTTTGAGATTCTAGGATCAAAACTCCATTCATTTCGGTGTTAGCACCGCTACACTGTCATCCCATTGTGATCCTTGGGAGCGACAGGTGTTGCTCTACCAAGATCATCATGTAGCTGAACCCTAAAAGGGAAGTGTTCATGCATGAACTCAAGACCTTCTGCTCCGAGGTGTAGCTAGGAGGGGAGGATGTCAGGATATGTCTGGGTGCTATAGAGGGCTAGGAAGCCACTCTGCCATGGGACGCCAGGGTAATTTAGATACACAGCTAGAATGAGAATCGAACCATTAAAGGAGTTTTCTAGCTGTTGTTTGTACAGGTTGACATATGCCTAATTAAGGTGGTCAGTCCAATGAGACCCACGCTGATTACAAGAATCAATATGGCTCCTTCTGAAAATTTCTCTTCAGGGCGCCACCATTGTCCAGATACCGTGCAGAGAAAATTTCATGAGTGATTCTGGCCCTCTGTTCTCAGGATTGGTGGTGGTCCATGTAATTGGATCCTATCAATCGGCAAGTCATAGCATATCCTGGCAATATAGTATCAATTCCTATAACTGTGTATGCAAAGAGGTATCTCCCAAGAAAGCACCACCTATTGGAAGTGTCTCCCTATAAGTCAAAATTTATGACTATCTGCTATATACCATATGGCTGTATTCCCTTGTCAAATACCAAGGCTTGTAGGAAAGTGGGATCTTGATTCGTAGGGAGCCACTTCGAAAAGGTGGCGTTGGTGAGATGGTTCTTCTTTTTGCATATTCATTTACCATGGAATACTTGGAATACTTCTAGTAAGTCTCCATACAGGGCTGGTCTGTTCAAGGAGATTCAGCACCCTGCCTAAGCTACTTCCTATAGCTATTCCGATTTTGATCAAAATACATATGTGCCCACCTAGCCAGCGCCACGGTGGTCTCAGTTCAGGTAGGTCCTACGCTAAACCTACCTATGCAGTTGTGCATCGATGGTTAGAAGCGCAGACCCTGCACATATACCGCAGTGTGCTGCTCCTAGTTACCTCTGTGTGCATCAGCAACCAATGAGAGGAGGAGCACACACAGCTATATGTGCCACCTTAATCAAGGTCACCTCTTAGATAGGTGGGGCAAAAGTGCACAAGGATGCTACTCCCCTGATAATAGGAGCGCATCCACACCTTAAGGTGCCACTCCTTCAAGACATATCAAAAAAATATTTGCGGAAAACAGATACAAACATCCTGAGCTCCTATTATCAGGGGAGTAGCATTCATGTGCACTTTTGGCCCACCTATCTAAGAGGCAACCTTGATTAGGTGGTACATAGAGCTATGAGTGCTCCTCCTCTCATTGGTTGCTAATGCAGATAGAGGTAACTAGGAGCAGCACACTACGGTATATGTGCAGGGTCTGCGCTTCTAACCATGGATGCACAACTGCATAGGTAGGTTTAGCGTAGGACCTACCTGAACTGAGACCACCGTGGCACTGGCTAGGTGGGCACATATGTATTTTGATCAAAATCAGAATAGCTATAGGAAGTAGCTTAGGCAGGTGACATTAAATTTTTTTTTTTTTGATCACTCAGACATTTTTGGACACAGCGATACGTAATATGTTTATTTTTTAATTAGCCGAGCTACGGCTTTGGTATTTCCGTTGGCTCCATAGAAATGAATGGGAGCGCACCGCGCATGCGCGGCCCAGCTCCCATTCATTTGTATAGAACCGACGGAAATAGCCGAGCCAGCACTCGGCTATTTTCGCTGCCCCATACAAATGAATGGAGGGCGGCTGCGCATGCGCGGTGCGCCCTCCTTGACTTTCGGGGCCCCGTTCTCGATATAGGTGCGGGTCCCAGCGGTGGGACCCACACCTATAGGACAATGGGGGCATATCCTAGCGATATGCCCCCATTGTCCGAGATGGGAATAACCCTTTAAGTTTACCTGTAAAGGTTAGAGTGCTTTTTAGGTTCATCCTGAAAATTTCCCTTTTTGTGAGTAGTTTACCTTTCTACATTTTATGTCAGTTGGTAGAATAGTCCCTAGCAATATCCTTATTGTCCCATGAACTGATACTTTACTCTAATTGGGCAAAAAGGTGCTGTCTCCGTTAAGATTCGAAAATGTTCCTAAGGCTTTCTACGCATTTGCTACGTACTTGTCCAATAAATTGTACGCTAATGCTACGTATAAGTTACTCTATATGCTGTTGCGTACGAATTCAAGTAATTAGCAAACTTTTACTGTTAGTTCGTTATTCGTGCGCAAAAGCCCGGGAAGAAAGCGGTCACCTGACCTAGTGGGCGGGGCTTGCTCTGATTGGCTCAGACTCAGTAAGCCAGTGACGCATCACTTCTGCTGCGACTGCTGAGACGAGTAGAAGCACTGTGTGTGAAGTTCTGAGACATTGAGACCTGTGTTGTTGATATTGTGGTGTAACTGTTCAGGGAATCCATATTACACATCAGGGATGCCGCAAGGCAAGTGCAGGGCCAGTGTAGGGCTAGTAATTAATCAGGCAGGGAGAGAGAGACAGGGAGAGAGATAGGGAGAGAGACAGGGACAAAGTCAAAGACCAGCTGCAGGGCCACAAAGTGAAGTGAAAAATGTCTGGAATGGATAAGCAAAAGAGGTCCAGTTCCAGCCAGACCTCGAGCTCTAAAGAAAAGGAGAAGGTGGGACAGGGCAGCAGTGCCAAAGGACCTGTAGCCGGAGCTTCTACTTGTAGTATTCACAATACTTGGCCGGTGTTCCACAAGGCTAACCCACCAAGGTGGATGACATAGTGGAGTGGATGGCATGCTCATCTCAGTCTCAGCCGGATGATCTGCTGTCATCCAGTGATCTGCTGTCATACAGTATCCATATGTAGCCAGGGGTCAGACTCAGAGCTTTCCTCCTGCTCCACCACTCCTCTCCAGCAAAGCCGTAATTTTCGTACGCAATTTGTACGCTCATGCGTACGTGTTCAAAGAAGTTGCGTACCTTTTAAAATTGAACGTTCGTTAATAGTGTGCGAATGTTCACTAAACGCCACATAATAACGTATATATTTTGTACGCATATTCAACAAATATATTCATCGAATATACGAATCTTATGAAAAGTTTGACGAATGATGAAAACTGAGCATGAAAGTTTAAATGCAGATTAGTTGGAAATTGTCCCTGTACTGTGAAATCATGTGGTGCTTATGCTAATAACTTTTTGCATTATTTCTCTGCTATGATATCACTATGCATACTAGTCCTGTATTATGATATCATTATTCTTGTGCAGCCTGTGACATTACTTTTTGCATTATATTTGTACTGTGACATGACTGGCTTCCTTCCTTCTGTACGGTGACATCAGTGTGTGCATTATTCTTGTGAGGTGACTTTACTTTATGTATTATATTTGTACTGTGATATTACCAGGTACATAATTTAGGTATTGTAAGGTGACATCTGTACATGCATTATTCTTGTGCTGTGACATTGCTTTGTGCATTATGTTTGTACTGTAATATTACCAGGTACATAATGTATGTACTGGGACTTCAGTATGTGCATTATTCCTAAACTATGATATATTTCTTGTATTGTGATATCACTGAGGACATCACTTTGTGTATTATCCCCTTTCTGTCACATCACTGTGTGCATTATACACAGACCGGAGACCAAACTAATGACAAGTTTTGCAAAGTCTAAACTAATTTACTTCAAAAGGTAATCAGAATGGCCTGGAGCCCCATTCCAGTGTTTGTTATGAGCCCATGATAACTACAGTAGTACTATGTTTAAATTGTTTTTTACTTTTTGATGACCTATCCCCAAGATAGGTCATCAATATCAGATCAATGGGGTCCGACTCCCAGCTCCCTGTCGATCAGCTATATTCAAAAGTTCTGGTGCTGGAACCAGAACTAAACTACTCCCTTCACTGTGTAGCTCCAGTGGTTGGGGTTCGGAGTCGGTCCCCTGCCAATGATGACCTATAAAACGGCTGTATTATGTTACGCGATCAGCCAGGCAATTGTTGAGAGGGAAACATTCATTCCTGGTAATTGCCTCCTCGTCAGTGATGCAGCAATCTCCTTCACAGTATGGGGAAGAGCAATTGCTAATGCTATCACTCATCCACATACTGAATCATCATTTACCAGCAGAAGATCATACTTATATGCCCCTTGGAAGAAGCTTTTGGGTGAAACGTACACCAGGGTGACGATTGTGGCCTTCGGGATCCTGTCTGGGTATACTATCATTATTTTGTATATGTATTTCATGGGCAACATAATATGTTAGGTATTTTATGCCTGTAAATGTTATTTATATGTCACCAATTTTTGGCACTAATGAGGTATGATGACTACAGCAAGTACTTTTTCAACTGGCACTGGCTGCATATGTATTATCTTTTCTTATATATAGTAAGGCTCGGACTGGCCCACAGGGGAACAGGTGAATCCCCCGGGGGCCCCTGTGTAAGGTGGACCCCTACTCATTCCCCACCCCCTGCACAAATAGCACATGTAGACTGACATATAATTTGGTTGGCTGAGATGCTATACCTTACATTGCCTATGTTCATATAAAAACTGGGTATTGTGTGCAGGTAGTATATGCATGTAGCTTTACAGTGGGCCCTCAGAATAAATTTCATTGGTGGGCCCCAAGCACTTCAGTCCGACACTGTAAGACTGTGTAATTTTTTAATATACTATTATTGTGATTATTGTTTTATCGATCATATTGAAATAAAGATGTACTATTTATATATACTGTGTGGTACTTTGTTGGTTGTTAGTTTTTATTGGTACCATTTTTGGGTATATATGATTTTTTGAGCATTCAATATTACACTTTTTGGGGCAAGGTGACAAAAAAATGGTTGTTTTAGCAGTTTTTATTTTTTTTTTTAGGCATTCACGTGAGTGGGTAGATCATGTAATATTTTTATAGAGCTTGTCATTATGGTTTTACACAGTAAAAGCATTTTTGAAAAAAAAATCTTGTTTTGTGTTGCCATTTTTAATTTTTTGGGTGATTGTCTTATGTCCGTTTTTTTGTGGGATGAGGTGACGGTTTTGATTGGTACCATTTTGGAGTATATACAACTTTTTGATCACCTGGTATTACACTTTTTTTGTGAGGCATCCTGTAATGTAATGCCAGGGGGCTGAATCTTATAGGCTTCCATAGGAGGCAAGCCTTGATGCCTGTGTAAGGCATGGGGCTGACATTCCATCCATCAGGTCCCTGTCACCGTAACGAGGACCTGATGGGGTGCGGAAAGGTGCCCTTATCCTCTGCAAACCCTGTGCCTACCATGGTCACCGATGCCAGCATATATGCCAGGCCCCTGCTGCTGATTGAGAGGGAGCAGCTCCTGCACTCACCCAATCAGAGTGCCATATATGTACAGCACTAGGACTTAAGTTACATCCTGTAGCGCCGTACATGTACAGCCCTGGTAACCTATGGGTTAAATTAGCTCTTCTAACTATTCTAACAACTATTTTGTTCATATGAAAAAGAGCATCTAACTCTCCTCACATGTCTGTTTTAGTAACTACTGACATCCCCCTTGTAAGAAAATAAATAATATAAATAAATCGGGAGCATTTATTTTGATGACTCTACTTTAGACCATTCTTTTATTATTCCTTGTAGAAGTTATGCATGAATTGTCAGCGGTCTACAATGAAGGTCCAGCTGGGCGTTACCAGTTGGGTGTGTGTTGCTGCATAGTTTGACCCTATCCAATCAGTGCTGGCAGTGCCAGACTAGGGAGGGACATGCCCCAACTGATAACTGTCTTCAGACTGCTGGCAATTTAATCATAATCTTCAAATAGGAATAATAAAGACATGAAAGAACATATGAACAAGTCATAATAGATGCTTCAGAATTGGGAGGCAAGTAGTTGCTAAAAAAGACATGTCAGGAGAGGTGAAAGGTCCTCTTTAACTAAAGGATTCGAATACAATGTAAACATGTAAATACCACAAACAAGTGCATAAAGTGGTATTCCTATCTCAGACATTGGGGGCATATCGGTAGGATATGCCCCTAATGTCTGATAGTTGCAGGTCACAGAGGTGGGACCTGCATCTATACTCAGAACGAAGCCCGCAAAGAAGCCTGCAAAGTCCCTAAAAAGTGCACCATAAATGTGTGGCCATCCTCCATTCATTCTTATGGAAGTGCCGAAAACAGCTACACAATACGCTTCGCTATTTCCGAAACTCCCATTGAAATTAATGGGAGGTGCACCATGCAAGCGCGGCCACTGCTCCATTCACTTCTATGGGGCTGACGGAATTAGCCAACCCAGTGAATCGGCACTCTCATAAGAATGAAAGGGCGGCAGTGCACCCTCCGGGACTCCGTGGGCTCCATTCTAAGTATAGGTGAGGGTCCCAGAGAGGTGGGACTCACCCCTTTCAGACATTGGGGGCATATCCTAGTGATATGTCCCCAATGTCTAAGATGGGAACACCCCTTTAAGCATTACTAATCGGTAAAATATATAATCCGTACTTCAGCATGGAGTATTAAAGACCATCAGTATGTCAAACCAACATCTCACCCTCTTAAAGAGAAAAGGAATTTCAGCTGATTTTTACAGCATATCTGCTGCATCAGCAGCATCTACATTCTCTTCATAGGTGACATTGTATGGTGTTAGATAAGTGAGACAATGCTGAGAGATAAGACACCTCAGCACACAGATGTAATGTGCTGAGTTTAGTAATAAGACTCTAGTAAGTGTGCAGCGGCTCTCCTCCAGACAACTAATTACATCCCACAGGATGCGCCTCTCTCCAGGGTGCTGAATCTGCTCTACCTGTTCCCAGTCCTAGCTGCAGCTGTTCCACTGCTGTGAGTACATAGGCAAGAGTGAGAGTAATTGTGTCTTGGAAGAAATACTGTGCATGAAAGCAAACATGCACTTCAGTCTCGACCTGTGCCATCCTTTAGTTCTCACCCATTTTCCAAAAACGACAGGTTATGGAGTGCATTTATTTCCCGTAAATGGCCCATTAAAGTGACGAGGGGCCATGCCGCACCTTCACGTGTCATGTTTCTGAGCACTCTATTGGCAAGGTCAGATTGGCATCGAAAGGACTGGAGGATCCTCTTTTTATCTCACTGTCCAACATGAAAATAAGCCACAGGCGCAACACGGCTTATAAAATCCAGAAATTTAAGAGATATTTGCAAAATGATGATACAGTATATTTGCAGAAACATGAGAAAATACAATATATAATCATGATACAATATATCCCCAGTAGCAGCACGAATTACATTTCCAAAATCCATTAACATCTTTCATTTTTAAAAAGCCAAGTGTGCCCCCGATCATGTCATGCGTGAAATTTACCTTTATTTCTCATGCTTCACAATTACAATCATTTGCGAGTTGAACTTTGCAAATGAGGTTCACACAAAGTAGAGCCGTAGCTTACATACTAAACGGGGCCACCAACGTCCTGAATTGTGATGCCTTGTATTGCCGGCAACTTTGTAGATAATGCAGAATTTCAGCAGACCTGGCCTGCCTTTAGTCTAGGACACATGAAAAATGTATGGAGCGAGGCTGTGCAGAATACATTTTTCATAAGTGTCCTACATTAAAGTGGAGGTCTGGTCACTTTAAGCATGCTTGACCAAATGCCACTTTTAACTCCTGCAGCATTTGTTCTCATACATTTGGATGCTGCCTTGTAAATCATTGCAGCCCAAGCAATTTGTACAGCGGGTGATTAGGGGATACCCTGGTGCTCGTACGCAGATACTAATATAAATAATTACTAATTTATTACAATTCCACCAATTATATCTTTAGTCTCAACATCATGTATCTTTTAAAGAGGCAGTCCTGGCATGGACTCGAGCACTCCAAGAGTTAATCACAGCCGCGTTCCCACTGTTGATCATGTAGACACTATGGCTGTGCTTGAATAATCATGCTACATTCAAAAAAAGTGGTTAAATGTTCAATCAGAGTACATTCATAATCTTGGTGCAGAAAGCAGCTACATTCACATTTGCATCATGGCTCCCATTTGCAATGTATGACAGATCCAAATGGTGCTTGATGGACCCCATTGACTTATAACCCCGTCAGGGTTCCTTCTAAGCTTCTATAAATTTGAAGACAAAATAAGCAATGCATCCTGCATTATTCTTGCTATCATGACTGATGAAAATGTAACCCGGACCTTTGTCGGAGGAGTGGAATGGCAGTATGAACGAAGCCTAATGTGCCCCAAAATTACTAAAACCAGTTGATGCAATTATGCTGATGGTTTGTAACAGATAAATTCTAAGAACCTTTCTGTGAACTTTTCATTGTGGCAAAACTGCAATGAAAAACATATAGCACAACACTGGTGTAGAGTAATGGTGCTTCACAGCTCTAGTCTACTGATGCAGTGCCCCGGAGGACTACTACAAAGGGTTAATTACTACTAAAAAAGATTAATGTTACCAAGTTAAATTGTGATTTGTGATTTATTGTTAAAGCACACAATTCTTTATGCACTGTGTATACCTAATAGCAATATATTGGTTAACTCTGGCAAATTGGTTAGGTTATCAGGGTGATGGACCAGGTCTACCCCTTGGTTAAGCAGAGCTAAAAGGCCTACATGCATAAACTCCTGCAGACTAGGCTCAAGTCCAGAGAACCTTCTCTTTCACACCACAGTTGCTAAAGAAGCGGTTTTATCATCAGTACCCCTAAAGGAAAGAGACCTGCCATCTTAGAAGGTCCAGATCATAGTAACATAGTTTATAACATAGTAACATCAAGGCTATAGAAGCACACATTTCTTTATGCACTGTGTATATCTAAAAGAAATATATTGGTTAACACTGGCAAACTGGTTAGGTTATCAGGGTGATGGACCAGGTCTGTGCCTTGGTTAAGCAGAGCTTCAAGACCTACATGCGCAAGCATGCTGCAGACAAGGCTCAAGTCCAAAGAACCTTCTCTCTGAGACTACAACTGCCAAAGAAGCAATTTTATCATCAAAGTACCTTGAAGGAAAGAGACCAGCCATCTTAGAAGGTCCAGATCAATCAAGGTTGTGCAAGACAAAGACAGCAGGTATTCGCTTGTTTATGGTGCACAGACTTTACTGCTGTGGAAAGGGTTCATTGTCTCTAGCACCTACCACACTTTGAGACAGACTGGCCTTCCAGATCTAAACTATGTACACAGCTATTGGTAGGAGACTACACTGTGATATTTTTTGGAACTGTAACTTTTGCAGCTATGTGTGCTACTACTCCCATCATTGATTAAGTAAAGAAAAACTTTATTTATTTTAATCCAATTGCCTTGCACCCTGCCAATGGCATAACATCAAGGGCACCATAACTACCATCAGGCAGGAGCCCCAGAAAGTCAGGGAGTGCCCCAAGGAAAGAACGGGTGCACCCTCCAGGTACTGCACAGTACAGGGAAAGACTGCTTCCATGAACTGTGAGTACTACTACCACCATCATAGCCACTACCACTCCTACCATCCCTGCCTCCCCAGTGGGTTGCTGCTCTGAGAAGTATACACTTCTTAAAAAAATAATGCACGATATTGATCTGAATGGAGGTCATGCAGTTCTACTTTCAACTCCTTATACAGAACTGGATAATAGCAACAGAGAGCTGATTTCTAGCAATGAGATCCCTCCCCTCATCCCCATGATTAGTTTTTCTCAGGGGGCCGCAAAATAAAATGGGATGTCCAAAGCAGTCAAACCCTTTTAAAATGACTGTATATCGCTACATATCATCCGGCCAGCTGCTTATTACTCACAAGGTCAGGAAGAACTGAAGAAAAAGAGATTTTACTTTTTCATGCACTTAATGAATACTGATTACACTGTGACAATCCTAGTTATGCATTATGTATGGGATAATATATATCCTACTATAAATTATACAAGAGCTCTAAGTCGCCAAGGATTCTGTGAAATTCAGAATACCAAAAACCTAGTGTTTAGACAGAAAGATTGGATTATTTATAATATGCTACAATAGTTGCCCACTATCCTCAGCTTTCCAAATGACTAACATCATGACTTCCCAATGCGGGTAAAGGGGGCCCATAGCTAAAGTTGATTGGACCCCATGTGGTTCGTACCACATACCTTAACACCTCAGACAGGAAGAATGTTCATTTGGTTGCAATCTGGTTGGGTTGATACCCTATAAGCTTAAAGGGGTTTTCCAGGATTTTACTACTGATGACCTACAGACCATGGGGGTACATTAGAGGGCTAAACTACTGGAGGCACTGTCAGGGGCTGTCTAAACTACTAGGGGAACTATGAGGAGCTATCTAAACTACTGATGGCACTAAAGGGAGCTATCTAAACTACTGGGGCTACTATGAGGGGCTATCTAAACTACTGGGGGCACTATAGGAGACTTTCTGAACTACAGGGGGCACTATATGGGGCATTTAAGTTACCGGGGGCACCATAAGGGGTTTTAGAATTACTGGGGACACTATATGAGAGTATTATAATTACCAGGGGAACCTTATTACTTCTGGGAGCAGGACTGGAGGCACTATGAGAAAAATTATTTCTATTATGGGGAATTATTACTATTACCAGGGGTACTATTGGAGACTGTCAGGAGCGTAGCTATAGGAGTTGCAGAGGTAACATTTGCTACTGGGCCCAGGAGCCTGAGGGGGCCCAAAGACCCTGATGCTGCATAAAATGACACCGGTAGAATTATTAGTATTAGTGGGACTTTGGGAGGCATTGCTACTATGGGGCATCCCTATATGTCACTATTATTTGTACATTATAAAATTTGGGAACATTGGGGAGCACAGCGGGCACAGTATTGGGGGTAGCAGCAAGATAAAACTGTTGGGACACCAGGAGGAGGAGGATGATAGAAAAGTGAGGAATCTAAGATGTCTGTGTGGCAAACTCTGCAGAGAGAAGATGTGGCTGAAAGAACTCATCATGGCGGTCTGGGTCAAATAGAGAAGATGAGGAAAGAGAAGATCTACATCTGGGGAGATGTCACTGGATTTAAGAGGTATGTGGTGCTGTATCATCTTGTATGTATATGGCATGTTACTGCTGCAGCCAATCACCTGTCAGTGGTCTAATGCTGACGATAGTGGTTGGCTGCAGTGGTGACATGCCATACACCTGCACATCAGTGTGCACCTCACCGATTCTGTGACAGATGTGCACACTTACCCATTACATGCCTGTCAGTCTTTGTTTACATGGCTGCAGCAATGATGCCAGAAAGTCCAACCCATTACATGCATCATCACTGCAGTCATATAAACAAAGCACTCAGACTAGAGTGTCAGGGATGTAACAGTTGTTGATTTTTTTTCCATATACTGCTGCCATGTGTGTCCTCTAAAAATGGTGTATGTCCATAAAAAGTTTGGGCTACCCTTGAATTTTAGTTCAGTTGTCCACCAAAATTTGAAGAGAAGGTTGGTAACCCTGCTATTCCCTATCTCCAGGGGCCAGCGGCCCAGTGACTGCTAATGGGGCAGGAGGGAGATGGGGGGATTGGAATCGAGAGGGCTGGCCAGTGCTCATATGTTCCCAATTTGAAAACATTGCATTTTCATGCAACCACCACTGGGGAAAGGGGGGCTCAGCGTAAAGAGATGATTACAGCTTGCATTGAAGACAATGGCAACTGTATAAATTACTAGGTACTGAGGTCACCCTAGTGGTAGCTGCAGGCAAACAGCTTTGTGATATGTGAAGTGAAGCAGATTTGTCAATCTATTTGCAAGTTGTCTGGTATGAATAGTTTGAGAAATATGGTGTTCAGATTGAGCACCAATTCCACTTTTTGTGATATAGAAATCAGATAAAGCGGGTGAGACTAAGAGCGAAGTTCTTGCTTGAGTCCCCTCCCGTGGAGCCCGGCTCGTCTGATTTTTTTCAGGCTCTCCCCGCCTCTGTCACTGCCTCCGCCCGCCCTCCTCTTCACTTCCGTCCTCCGTCTGTTCCAGTCTCTCCCCGAGCCGGCGCATGCACAGTGGCTACGCCGATGCCGTCCCCACAATGGGCAATGCAGTGCGCATGCGCCGGCTCGGCAAGAGCGTGGAACAGATGGAGGACGCAAGTGAAGAGGAGGGTGGGAGGAGGCAGTGACAGGGGCAGGGAGAGCGTGAAAAAAAGCAGACGAGCCCGGGCTCCACGGCGGTGAGATACCTGGCCCCCCTTCTGAGAGGGGGTTGCCTGGTTTACTCCCATTGATTTACATTATGCTCGGGTGCTCGGCCAGAGCACCCGAACACACGAGCACGGAGGTGCTCGATAATCACTACTAATTAACAAAGATTGTAATTTTTTCTGAAATTTTTCTGTAATTTTTTCTGAAATTTTGGGAGTTTGCTGGTTTGAGTTCTGTTACCTGGGAATATTTGAACAAGGATTCTGGAAAATTGATGGTGCAATGGGCCCCATACTAAGGTTTGTTGTGAGGCTCTATGACATCTGTGCCAGGGGCCCCACATGGCCTGAGTCTATAGTACCTAGGCCCTTGTATAAATAATATACTGTATATAAATGAGTCATTTATATAGAGAGAGTAGATAGACTGTCTTTATTTTGACATGCCTGTCTCAGGGTCGATGTCCAGCAGAACACTCATAGACAGATGTTATATGACGTACTCAGCTCCTCTTTCAGGGTGGTGTTGGAGACGATATTGGAATATCTCATTATAAATACAAATCCCTAATCTCTTTCTTTATGAATGTGTCATGTTTGGGAGTTCACAAATGCTCCTTTGAAGAGACAGCGGGTGGGAAAGCTGCCTGTCCAGACTTATTCTTTCAAACACAAATGAGATGCGCAATGAGAATGCAGGTGTATTACTCCGTGCAGATGGGTTCCAGCGAGCTGTCACTGCTGTTCCCACATAGACAGGATACTGCAAGCACAATAAAATGTCGCTTAGAGAAAGCAAATGACATGACAATGCTTAACCAGATAACGGCAGCAATGGGTACAAGCAGAGGCTGTTTTTCATAGGTCGTAATCAACCATCTGTGGGCAATGACTGCATCATGAATATCATTATACTGTTGACTCAATGTTTTAACGAGAAGTTTGCTGGAGAAAGATGCGCCAATTTTATTAGGAGTAGCAGGCCTCTTAATAAGTTGGGCTCATCTTCTGGCAGTCTGAGTGCCAGAAAAGCTAATCAATAGCTGCCATAGTTTTGCAACCTAATTAACACTAGTTTTTAGCTAAAAGGGGTTTTCTGGGATTTAAATGGGTTGTTCGGTTTCAGAACTGAACCTGGACGTATCCCGATCTTCACCCCTCCGGCCCCCCTTACATGAGCATCGGAGCATTTCATGCTCTGATGCTCTCCTTTGCCCTGTGCTGAATTGCGCAGGGCAAAGGCACCTTTTGGAGATCTGGTGACGCACATCCCAATCCCATAGGGATTGCCAGGTGGACACTTCCAACAAGCAGTGAGCCCGGTGATGTCACTAGCACTAATGGGCGGGCTTTAGCGCTGCCCTAGCCTGTAAAACAGCTAGGGCAACGCTAAAGCCCACCCATCAGAGCCGGTGACGTCACCAGCAACACTGAAAGCTGAAGCCTCCGCCTAGCAGTGTACCAAAGTAAACAAAAAGCCCTTGCCCCGCGCTTTACAACATAGTGCGCGGGAGAGTATCGATGCATGAAATGCTCTGATTCTTATGTTAGGGCGGTCGGAGGGGTGAAGATGGGTATATGTCTGGGTTCAGAGCTGTATCTGATCAGTGGGGGTCCGACACCCGGGATCCCTGCCAATCAGCTGTTTGACAACATACTGTTTCTTCTGTAAGTGCCACAGCCTTCTCATAGCTTTCCCTACACCAGTGACATCACATTCATTGGTCCCATGGCCTAGGTGCAGCGCAGCCCCATTGCAAATGGGGCTGAACTGCAATACCAATCACAGCCAGTATACAATGTATGACTGTGATTGGTGAGCATGGAGAAGACTACAATGAGTGCCGGTGCCTTCTCAAACTGCTAATCGGTAGGGGTCCCCGACCAATCAGATGACCTATCCAGAGTATAATGTTGCTAAAGTCCTGCCCATTGTAAAATTGAAAAAAGTTGCAAATTTGCACACAAAATGTTGCTGCACAACCGCTTGAGATTTTGGGGTCACCTTGAGGGGTCTAGTTTGATCTTTGTTTCATGGGCCCCTCTCCTTTGTGTAGGTCTCTGGTCCTACATCACCATATTTCAGCAAATGAATGAGCTTTATGTTTCTGATATTTTTATCTACATAACCCTTTACATAATGTTTTCTAATCTTTCGGTGCAATTTGAGCTCATCATACATCGCCATTTGATCAAACAAATGAGAAATGGATGTGTCCATCCTTACTGCAAAATAGTGGGAATATAATGGAGAATTCAAACTAAACGCAACCAGCTATTAAACCCCATTATACAATGAGCAGTAGATAATTCAAATATTTGCAGTCCTGCATGCTGCTACAACCCGTGGCTGTATATTAGAGTCTCTATTAAAATGTGCTCAGTAGCTTGCCCATAAAACATGTCTTCAGAAATTTATGGTGACAAAATATTATGTTGCAATTGCAATAAATTATAAGCCTGCTATGGAGATTTCATTTGCTATTTTTACAATTCCTTGACTAGTTATTTCTTTCAGGATGAATTAAGATAGAACTATTTACTGCGATGTGCATAACGACGCTATAGACATACTGGTCATAGGTGTGACCAGGGGCGTAGCAATAGGGGAAGCAGGGGAAGCAGCTGCTAGTATTAGGGTACTCGTAAGTGATCGCTGCTCGGACGAGTATCTCGCCATACTTGAGGAAATGGCAACTTCCGCATCGTGCTTTTTTGGCGCCTATAAACACAGCCAATCACAAGCCAGGAGACTCTACGGTACACCCAGCATCACGTGGGGCCCTTACATGTCGATAGCAGGGGTTGGCTGGCCTGATCGTCGTTAGGGATAGAGCTGCTGCCTTTCAGGGACAGTGTTAGGGCCTGAATTTAGTTCTCTGTTAGGCAGGAATCACCCACAAAGAACCCAACAGCCCTTCTAAGGGCTAGAAGACATTTTTTTTTTGTCTCCTGGCTTGGCTGGCTGGCACTAGTAGTGCAGCTATCGCCATATCTAACCCTGTTTTTTTTTTATTGTTCTATCTCAGAGATACAAATCCATTGCACACAGCAGTGTGGAACCATTCTGTCTGTCACAGTTCAGCACACTCAATCCAATCCATATATACTGTCCAGGTGACCCTTTCTGTACGTCACAGAATACAACCAAGTCATTTGCTACCAATAACATCTACAGCTTGATCCCAAAAACTCTCTGTGCGACATTTGTCTGGGTCGCAGTCTAAATAGCCACCGTTAACAGGGTGTCAGTCAGTTCTACGATAGTTCCTGCACGTCACGTTCCCAAAAAAACAAAATTTAAAAAAAAAATATAACAACAAAATATTTAAAAAAATTAGTTTTTTTGTTGTTTTAGCTCAGTGATACAAATCCATTTTACTCAGCTGCGTGTAACCTTTCTGTGTGTCAAAGTTCAGCACACTCGCTCCGATCCATATATACAGTCCAGGTGACACTTTCTGTACGTCACAGAATACAACCAAGTCATTTGCTACCAATATCATCTACAGCTTGATCCAGAAAACTCTCTGTGCGACATTTGTCTGGGTCGCAGTATAAATAAGCACCGTTAACAGGGTGTGAGTTAGGTCTCCGATAGTTCCTGCGATAGTTCCCAAAAAAACTAAATTTAAAAAAAAAAAAAAAAAACTAAATATTAAAAAAAATTAGTTTTTTTGTTGTTTTAGCTCAGTGATACAAATCCATTTTACTCAGCTGCGTGTAACCTTTCTGTGTGTCACAGTTCAGCACACTCGCTCCAATCCGTACATACTGTCCAGGTGATGCTTTCTGTACGTCAGAGAATACAACCAAGTCATTTTCTACCAATAACATCTACAGCTTGATCCCAAAAACTCGCTGTGCGACATTTGTCTTGGTCGCAGTCTAAATAGCTACCGTTAACAGGGTGTCAGTCAGTTCTACGATAGTTCCTGCACGTCACGTTCCCAAAAAAACAAAATTTAAAAAAAAATATAACAACAAAATATAAAAAAAAATTTAATTTTTTTGTTGTTTTAGCTCAGTGATACAAATCCATTTTACTCAGCTGCGTGTAACCTTTCTGTGTGTCACAGTTCAGCACACTCGCTCCGATCCATATATACTGTCCAGGTGACACTTTCTGTACGTCACAGAATACAACCAAGTCATTTGCTACCAATATCATCTACAGCTTGATCCAGAAAACTCTCTGTGCGACATTTGTCTGGGTCGCAGTCTAAATGAGCACCGTTAACACGGAGTGAGTTAGGTCTCCGATAGTTCCTGCACGTCACGTTCCCAAAAAAACTAAATTTAAAAAAAAAAAAAAAACTAAATATTAAAAAAATTAGTTTTTTTGTTGTTTTAGCTCAGTGATACAAATCCATTTTACTCAGCTGCGTGTAACCTTTCTGTGTGTCACAGTTCAGCACACTCGCTCCAATCCGTACATACTGTCCAGGTGACGCTTTCTGTACATCAGAGAATACAACCAAGTCATTTGCTACCAATAACATCTACAGCTTGATCCCAAAAACTCTCTGTGCGACATTTGTCTGGGTCGCAGTCTAAATAGCCACCGTTAACAGGGTGTCAGTCAGTTCTACGATAGTTCCTGCACGTCACGTTCCCAAAAAAACAAAATTTAAAAAAAAATATAACAGCAAAATATTTAAAAAAATTAGTTTTTTTGTTGTTTTAGCTCAGTGATACAAATCCATTTTACTCAGCTGCGTGTAACCTTTCTGTGTGTCACAGTTCAGCACACTCGCTCCGATCCGTATATACAGTCCAGGTGACACTTTCTGTACGTCACAGAATACAACCAAGTCATTTGCTACCAATATCATCTACAGCTTGATCCAGAAAACTCTCTGTGCGACATTTGTCTGGGTCGCAGTCTAAATAAGCACCGTTAAAAGGGTGTGAGTTAGGTCTCCGATAGTTCCTGCACGTCACGTTCCCAAAAAACAAAATTTAAAAAAATATAAAAAACAAAATTTAAAAAAAAAATAGTTTTTCAGTTGTTTTAGCTCAGTGATACAAATCCATTTTACTCAGCTGCGTGTAACCTTTCTGTGTGTCACAGTTCAGCACACTCGCTCCGATCCGTACATACTGTCCAGGTGACACTTTCTGTACGTCACAGAATACAACCAAGTCATTTGCTACCAATATCATCTACAGCTTGATCCAGAAAACTCTCTGTGCGACATTTGTCTGGGTCGCAGTCTAAATAAGCACCGTTAACAGGGTGTGAGTTAGGTCTCCGATAGTTTCTGCACGTCACGTTCCCAAAAAAACAAAATTAAAAAAAAAATTAGTTGTTCAGTTGTTTTAGCTCAGTGATACAAATCCATTTTACTCAGCTGCGTGTAACCTTTCTGTGTGTCACAGTTTAGCACACTCGCTCCGATCCGTACATACTGTCCAGGTGACACTTTCTGTACGTCACAGAATACAACCAAGTCATTTGCTACCAATATCATCTATAGCTTGATCCAGAAAACTCTCTGTGCGACATTTGTCTGGGTCGCAGTCTAAATAGCCACCGTTAACAGGGTGTCAGTCAGTTCTACGATAGTTTCTGCACGTCACGTTTCCAAAAAAACAAAATTTAAAAAAAAATTAGTTTTTCAATTGTTTTAGCTCAGTGATACAAATCCATTTTACTCAGCTGCGTGTAACCTTTCTGTGTGTCACAGTTCAGCACACTCGCTCCGATCCGTATATACTGTCCAGGTGACACTTTCTGTACGTCACAGAATACAACCAAGTCATTTGCTACCAATATCATCTACAGCTTGATCCAGGAAACTCTCTGTGCGACATTTGTCTGGGTCGCAGTCTAAATAGCCACCGTTAACAGGGTGTCAGTCAGTTCTACGATAGTTTCTGCACGTCACGTTCCCAAAACAACAAAATTTAAAAAAAAAATATAAAAAACAAAATATAAAAAAAAAATAATTTTTTTTGTTGTTTTAGCTCAGTGATACAAATTCATTTTACTCAGCTGCGTGTAACCTTTCTGTGTGTCACAGTTCAGCACACTCGCTCCAATCCGTATATACAGTCCAGGTGACACTTTCTGTACGTCACTTAATTCTACCAGACTGAACAAGTTTTTGGGTTTCAGTACACCAGGCCCATTTTTTTTTTTTTTTATATCATACACTTATATACAAAAAATGTTGAACCCCAGGGCTAAGGGTCGAGGACGAGGGCGTGGGCGTGGGCATTGAATTACTGCAGGGGCAAAGGCCGTGGTCCTGGGCAGGGTGAGACAGTACCTGCTGATGAGGGAGCTGTGGAACGCCGCAGAGCTACACTCCCTAGCTTCATGTCTCAACTTACAGGGACACGTGGTAGAGGACTGTTGAAACCACAACAGTGCGAACAGCTGATCTCGTGGATTGCGGACAATGCTTCAAGTAATTTGTCCACCAGTCAGTCTTCCATGCAGTCCACCCACGTTACCCAAGGGAGCACTCCTATGGCTTCTCCACCTCAACCTCCTTCCCCCCAGTCTGCCCCCTCCCAGGAAAATTTGGAATGCGATCCGGCATACTCTCAGGAACTGTTTTCTGGACCCTTCCCAGAGTCACAAACCACTTCTCAGGTTGCTGCTGACCTCGTTCCCGATGCCCAAGTTTTCCAACTGTCGCAGTCTGTGGGTGATGATGATGATGATGATGATGACAATGTTGATTTAGTGGAAGAAGTTTGTAAAGAGGTGTCGGACGATGAGGAGACACGGTTGTCAGACAGTGGTGAAGTTGTTGTTAGGGGAGGAATTCCGAAGGAGGAGCAGACTGAGGAATCGGAGGATGACGAGGTGACTGACCCAAGCTGGGTTGATATGCCGAGTGAAGACAGTGCTTCTGAGGCGGAGGCGAGTGCTGCACCAGAACAGGTTGTAAGAGGCAGTGGTGTGGCCAGAGGGAGAAGCAGGGCCAGAGCTGGTGCATCAGCAGCAACTGTTTCACGTAGTGAAGCTCCCGTGGCGAGGCCTAGATGTTCGCAAGTCTGGAGGTTCTTTAAAGAAAGTGAGGATGACCGACGGACTGTGGTGTGCAACCTGTGCCACACCAGGATCAGCAGGGGTGCCACCACTACTAGCCTAACCACCACCAGCATGCGCAGGCATATGAGTGCTAAACACCCCACTCAATGGAACCAAGGCCGTTCACCACCTTCCTGCGGGTCACACCACTGCTCCTTCCCCTGTGTCACTCGCTGCCTCTGCTAGTCAACCCCCTGCGTCACTCGCTGCCTCTGCTAGTCAACCCCCTGCCCAGGACCCCGGCACGAGCGCCTCCCGCCGGAAAACCACACCTTCGCCTCAACGATCCTCCACAGTGTCCACCAACGTGTCCCAGCGCAGCGTTCAGCTGTCTTTACAGCAGATGCTGGGGCGCAAGAGGAAATACAGTTCCACCCACCCACATGCCCAAGCCCTCAACGTCCACATCTCCAAATTGCTTAGCCTGGAGATGCTGCCCTATAGGCTGGTAGAGACCGAGGCCTTTCGAAATCTCATGGCGGTGGCTGCCCCTCGGTATTCGGTCCCCAGCCGCCACTATTTTTCCCGATGTGCTGTCCCAGCCCTACACCAGCACGTGTCACAGAACATCATCCGTGCCCTGACCAACGCTGTTTCTGAGAAGGTCCACCTAACCACGGACACGTGGACAAGTGCTGCCGGGCAGGGACACTATATCTCACTGACGGCACATTGGGTTAACTTGGTGGAGGCTGGGACCGAGAATGACCCTGGGGCCGCTCATGTACTGCCCACACCGAGGATTGCGGGGCCTACCTCGGTCACGGTCTCTCAGACGTACTATGCCCTCCTCCCTCCTCCACCGAATTACCATCCGTGGGCACGGCGCCTTCAGTCGGTAGCTCTAGGCGCAGCAGCAGTGCCTTGGGTAAGCGCCAGCAGGCGGTGCTCAAACTGCTGAGCTTAGGTGACAAAAGGCACACCGCCCAAGAGCTGTTACAGGGCATCACGGCGCAGACCGATGTGTGGCTGGCACCGCTGAACCTCAAGCCAGGCATGGTTGTGTGTGACAACGGGCGTAACCTGGTGGCGGCTCTGCAACTCGGCAGACTGACACATGTGCCATGCCTGGCCCACGTGTTCAATCTAATAGTTCAGCGGTTCCTCAAGACATACCCCAATCTGTCTGATTTGCTCACCAAGGTGCGCCGCATCTGTGCGCATTTCCGCAAGTCGACCAGAGATGCTGCCACTCTCAGGGCAGCGCAGCGCCGCCTACAACTGCCCGCTCACCGACTGTTGTGCGACGTGCCCACGAGATGGAATTCCACATTAAACATGTTATCCAGAGTTTACCAGCAGCGCAGAGCGATTGTAGACTGCCAGATGTCAACTTCCACCAGAACTGGTAGTCAGGTCAGTCAGATTCCTCAAGTCTACAATGAGGAGTGGACGTGGATGTCTGATATCTGCCAGGTGTTGAGCAACTTTGAGGAGTCAACACAGATGGTCAGCGGCGATGCCGCCATTATCAGCCTCACCATCCCGCTGCTTTGCCTGTTGAAAAACTCACTGCTCAGCATCAAGTCGGATGCTTTGCGCTTGTCACAAGAGACGGTGGAGGAAGATACGTCGCTTGATAGCCACAGCACCCTCCGGTCTGTTTCTCAGCGCGTATCGGAGGAGGGGGATGAGGATGAGGAGGAAGAGGAGGAGAATGTCGGCGAGACAGTAGTGGATACCAGTGCTCAGTCCTTAACTCTTGAGCGTGCATGGGCTGAAGAGGAGGACTTGGAGGAGGAGGAGGAGGAGGAAATGGAGAGTCAGGCCAGTGAGGAGAGGGAATTCTTGCGTGTTGGGACTCTGGCGCACATGGCAGACTTCATGTTAGGCTGCCTATCCCGTGACCCTCGCGTTAGAAAATTGTTTTCAAACACCGATTACTGGGTGTTCACTCTCCTGGACCCACGGTACAAGCAGAACCTTTCCACTCTCATCCCTGCAGAGGAAAGGAGTATGAGAGTGAATAGATATCAACAGGCCCTGGTGCACAAGCTGAAACAATTCTTCCCATCTGACGCCGCTAGCGGCAGAGGGCATGGTTCTGTGGGCCAAGTAGCGGGGGAGAGGAGGCGAGCAGGCAGCTTGTCCAGCACTGGCAGGGGAATGCTCTCCAAGGCCTTTGCCACTTTTAAGTCACCCCAGCAAGACACTGTCACCTGTCCCCAGTCTAGGCAGAGTAGGGGGGAGCTGTACAGAAAGATGGTGAGGGAGTACCTAGCTGACCATACCAACATCCGTAGCGATCACTCTGCTCCATACAACTACTGGGTTTCAAAGCTGGACACGTGGCCTGAACTGGCGCTGTACGCCTTGGAGGTGCTGGCCTGCCCTGCCGCTAGCGTGCTGTCAGAGCGGGTATTCAGTGCAGCTGGTGGTGTCATCACCGATAAGCGTACACGCCTGTCAACTGACAGCGCTGACAGGCTGACGCTTATTAAAATGAACAAAGCCTGGATTTCACCGGAATTCAAATCTCCTCCAGGGGAAAGCAGCTAAAGATTTAAATAACTTATGTATCCAATTTCTCTTCTCTACTCCTCCTCCTACTCCTCCTCCTCCTCCATATCGTCTTTGCCTAACGCTGACCCAAAAAACGCCATTTTTTAGAGGTCCAACTGGCACTCTTTTAGCACAATTTTTCAGGAGGGCCCCCTACAGGAGCTCTATTCAAACAATTTTTCCAGAGGTCCACCTACAGGCCCTCTCTTCAAACAATTTTTCAGGAGGGCCCCCTACAGGCCCTCTATTCAAACTATTTTTCCAGAGGTCCACCTACAGGCCCTCTCTTCAAACAATTTTTCAGGAGGGCCCCCTACAGGCCCTCTATTCAAACAATTTTTCCAGAGGTCCACCTACAGGCCCTTTCTCCAAAAAGTTTTTCCGGAGGTCCACCTACAGGCTCTCTCTTCAAACAATGTTTCCGGAGGTCCACCTACAGGCCCTCTGTCCAAACAATTTTTCCGGAGTTCCACCTACAGGCCCTCTCTCCAAACAATTTTTCCGGAGGTCCACCTACAGGCCCTCTGTCCAAACAATTTTTCCGGAGTTCCACCTACAGGCCCACAGGCCCTCTCTCCAAACAATTTTTCCAGAGGTCCACCTACAGGCCCTCTCTCCAATTCCAGTTTCCAGTTTTATTTGCGCAAACTGCATACATTTTTATTTTTGGGATAGGTGTGAAAAATAATATTACTTGCGTATATATATTGCCCAACATTGGATACGGTAGCAAGTAGAAGACCAAACACATGCTGCCCACAGGGTTCCGCAAATTCCTGGTCCACCCGCAAATTCCTTGTCCACAATGTCAAGGAGGTCGAGGTTCTGTTGATGAGCAACAAGTCCTTCTGTACTGAAATCGCCGACAACGTCTCCATCTAAGAACCTACAGACCATTGTGGAGAGAGCGGCACAGCTCGCCATCAAAGTGACGAACCCCAACGCCAGACTGCGCAGAGAAGATAACGAATAAATATCTCTGTGGTTATTTTTGCTAAATAAAAGTTAAATAAACCCCCAAAAAAATTCATCTGTTCCTGTGCCTGATCCACCCAAGTTGAATCTGTCCCATCATGAGAAAGTCCCCCCAAGGAGTCCCCACTGTAACTTGCTTCCCATACAACTACCTCACCCCCCGACACCTGTGTCTCGCCATTGTCCACCACCTCCTCAGACAACACTGGTAAATCCACACTGTCAGCACACGGAAACAGCAAAAGGTCTTGCGAATTGGGGCAGAGAATGTTCTGGGCTAGCACATCAGAGAAGGGGTGACTATGGGGTTCCAGGGAGTACGTGACCACATGCAATCTCCATCTAAAAAGTCATGCCACACTTGATCAATCTCATAATTTACGACTGTACCGGTTGATGCTAAATTTTTAAGTTGGGGTCCTGTGTCGTCATTCTAACTCCATCCGGCTGTTGTCACTACCACACACTCTAGCCCAGGGGGCACTCCTCTGGCTCTTCCAGCTCAACCTCCTTCCCCCCAGCCAGCTCCCCCACCTACAGGCCCTCTCTCCAAACAATTTACGTCTTTGTCCTATCTTTCTCTCTCTCCAAACCATTTTTCCGGATAGCTCCCATATACGGTTTTAAACTGAGTAGTATACATACCACACTTGATGAATCTCATAATTTACGACTGTACCGGTTGATGCAAAATTTTTAAGTTGGGGTCCTGCGTCGTCATTCTAAATACATCCGGCTGTTATCACCACCACACACGCTAGCCCAGGGGGCACTCCTCTGGCTCTTCCAGCGAAACCTCCTTCCCCCCACCTACAGGCCCTCTCTCCATACTATTTACCCGGATAAGGGACGTATTAGATATTGTACTGATGTTTTTTGTTTTTCTTCTTTTAATTGCCTCCTGACCTGTGATAGGCAGAGCATGGACACGTCCCCTTAGCTGCAGTGGGAAAGACACTCCCCTGGCCAGAGCAAGCTCTTTTTCCGTTTTCCGTGTTTGAAAAATCCATTAAATATAGGGTCCCAAGATAGGGGACGTATATGGTATTAAACTAAGAAGAATCGATACCATACCGGTTGATGCTACAGTTTTTCAAAATCCATTCTGGCTGTTGTCACCACCAAACACGCTAGCCCAGGGGGCACTCCTCTGGCTCTTCCAGCGAAACCTCCTTCCCCCCCACCTACAGGCCCTCTCTCCAAACAATTTACCCGGGTAGGGGACGTATTAGATATTGTACAGATTTTTTAATTGCCTCCTGCGATAGACGGGAATGGAACCGGGGTCAACTGCTTGGGAAGCAGCTACAGTATGCTCACCACTTTACCAGCAACAGCCACAGCAACTGATAAGAACAGATACTAAACTTGATGTCAGCTGCAGTGCCAGCATGAGCAGTGGTGTCACCTGCAGGCGGTGATGGACCTTCGTTGCACCTATTTTGGTGCTTCCCTAACATGTGAAGGGTATTTGCCTTGCCTTTCTTGGTCTGGGTGAGCACAATTGCCATGAGGGTAACCACCAGGCTGTTGCCTGAGAATTTGGGGTAATGGTGGGATTAGGCAGCCTCAGAGGCATCCATGCATGCTGCCCCTGCTGTTTCCTGTCCATTTCCGTGGTGTTTCCATCATTTTCTGAGGTTTCCAGGTTTTCACCCAGCCTTCCCTAGGCACAAAAATGCTCGAGTCTCCCATTGACTTCAATGGGGTTCGTTATTCGAAACGAGCACCCGAGCATCGGGAAAAGTTCGACTCGAATAACGAGCACCCGAGCATTTTAGTGCTCGCTCATCTCTAATAATTACCAATCTATTGTATCACTGTGCCATGGAGATTTGAAAAAGAGGTGGTTGGGATTCCTCTATAATTGTGATATAAACAATTTTACATATCAGTTTATAGTATATGTTTCATTTCTTTTTGTATTTTGTGCATTGTACCAGACACATCCACTGGCCTCTGTGGATCCACAATATTTCATTTCAACCAATGATGCCACGTAAAGTGCCTGTTTGTCTGCAGAAAGTAATTAGACATTTTTTGCAAACATAGTTGATATGCTCAAAAATTATAGTAATGCAGTATAAGGTA
Organism: Rhinella marina; assembly: GCA_900303285.1. Lineage (NCBI taxonomy): Eukaryota > Metazoa > Chordata > Amphibia > Anura > Bufonidae > Rhinella > Rhinella marina. The sequence continues at coordinate 38,469 of ONZH01010958.1, read as the reverse complement.
ATGCAGTATAGTAAATACAATTAAGAATAACTTGTGTCTAAGCACAAATCACACAGGGACCCCAGGCAATGTAATGTAAAACCCATCCAGAAGTCATGTTAAAGAGGACCTGTCACCTCTCCTGACATGCCTGTTTTAATAGCTTCATGCATTCCCCATGTAATAACAATTCTGGAACATCTATTCTAATGACTCCATGTTGTGCCATTCCTGTGTTATTTCTACTAGAAGTTATGAATGAATTGCTTGCAGTCTGCAGTAAGGGTACAGAGGGGAAGTAACCAGTTAGGGGTGTGTACCTGCACAGTCTCACTTTATCCAATCAGTGCTGCCATTTTCAGACTGTGCAGGTACACACCTCCAGCTGGTTACGTCCCCTCTGTACCCTTATTGCAGACTGCTGGCGATTCATTCATAACTTCTAGTTGAAATAATAAAGGAATGGCACAACGAAGAGCCATAAGAATAGATGATCCAGAATTGTTATTACATGGGAAATGCATGAAGCTACTAAAACAGGCATGTCAGGAGAGGTGAGAGGTCCTCTTTAACCTGTACCCGCATTGTACAGTAGTGACAGAATATAGTCTTCTATAAATGGTACTTGCATCTTACCAAGAGGCCCTACAGGACACTGTTGGTAAATCTGAGCTGCTTTCACACAGTCAATGTTTGGTCAGTGTTGGATCAGTGATTTTCATTACTGATTGTAAGCCCAAACGAGGTACATGTCAAAAACAGGTGCAAATCTTGCCATTATACCGTATATCTATGTAGGCTTCATTCCTGGTTTTGACTCATGAACACTGATGAAATCACTGAACAAACACTAACCAAACACTGACTGGGTTAAAGTGGCCTTATTAGTTTTCTCTAGCATGCAAACAGAATGCTTCTTTTCACCAGTGTAGTTTCAACCTAAAACTGTAAGGTTTGCAGTCAATGATGTAAGCAATAATATATTAAAGGGGCTGTCCAATTTATATAAAAACTTGGGCAATCCCTGTAAATGGCCTACTAAAATAACAAATGAATGGACACTTGCCCATTTTCTCCTCTGCTACTTCCTGTGCTGCGCTCTGGTCCTCACTGCTGCTATTTGTTTTTCTGGCTGCAGCGGTGAAATTCTGTGCAATCAAATAGTGATTAACGGGAACCTGTCATCAACTTTATGCTGCCCATACTAACAGCAGAATAAAGTAGAGACAGGTGAGTTGATTTCAGCGGTCTGTCATTTATAAGTTTATAAGTAAGTGGTTGCCGAGAACGAACATCACAATCGTTCCAGACTGGGCCTGGAAAACAGTCACGGCCACCTGAGAAGAGTCATGGTTATTCATGAATTCCTGCTCTCCCTGCCCACCTGCTGATGATTGACAGTCTTCTACCTAGTTTTCTCCCTTTCTGTCTAGGAGAGAACTGCCAATCATCAGCAGATGGGTGGGAGAGCAGGAGATTATAAATAACCATGACTCTTCTCAGATATGATTTGACTCTTTTCAAGGCCTGAGCTGCAATGATTATGATGCTGGTTCTCAGCAACCACTTACTTTTAGCTCATGAGTGACACACCGCTGAAATCAGCATTTCTGTCACTAATTTATGCTGCCCTCAGTGAGGTCAGCATAAAGTTGATGACAGGTTCCCTTTAAGGGGTGGTATTAGGAATGAGACATGCGTAGTTGCACTTTGTGGACGCTGAACCTGTCCGCCTGCCTCCATGATGACACATTGAATGCCCCTATAAATATTGGTCACTAGCCATGGCAGTCACTCATATGAGGTATTTGATAGGTGAATATATGGTGTTTTGTGATCTAATGATTACGCTACACAAATGTTTGCTTGAATGTGAAAGTAGAGGTGTTTTCTACATTATATATGATAATAAGGTTCACTCTGTATTATGCTTGAGAAAGACTATAATGTAGTCGAAATGTTGCACTATCTTTGGCACTTTGTGTACATTTTTATGGACCCAATTTCAATAAAGAACCCTTTAAGGATATGCTGCTGTCGATTGCGATTGGACATTCTGTGCACACAGGTCACCGCTACAGCCAATCCCTGGCCTCAGCACGGAACATAACCATTGCAGCCAAGAAGATAATGTCAGCGACGGGAGGACCAGAGAGCAGTGGAGAAAACAGGTTAGTATCCATTCGTTATTTTAGGTCATTAACAGGGGTTGTCCGAGTTTTTGTACAATCCTTTAAAATTGTTCAACAAACTTGTTGGCAACGGATTAATCGGGTCTCAATCAGGCGTAGCATGAGGAACAACAGGTTTTTTATTCAGAAATAACAGCAAAACATATGAATGTAACTTTACATAAGATCAGAATCTCAGCACATCTGCTTCTGGCTTTCTTCTCTCTCAGCTTTCTCTCTCTATGTGCAGCAAATCTCTGCCTCTTCCCTTTCTGTCTTTCATTTGTAGGTAATCCTTGCATCTCTTCCCATGACTTTGGCTCTGACTCTGGAAGTGTCTTGACCATGTAAGGTAACCATTGAACTGGGATGCCTTTGTTTGGTCTAGTTACTTGGTTACATAGTTAATACGGTTGAAAAAAGACATAAGTCCATCAAGTTCAACCAAGGGATGGGTGGGGGTTGATCTTCTGATTTGAGGTTGATCTGGTACTGTATTTGGTGAGCGGGTGTTTCTGTTGTTTCTTTAGTTGAAGACTCTAACCATATTTCTGTATATTTTTTCTGGTTGCTTTTGGATTGTGACTGAAGTTGTTCTTGTTTTGGATGAACTATTGGTGTCACATCATGAAACTTGAATGACACGTGACTCATTACTCACTACATCTCTGGGTGAAGGATTCTGTAACCCGTTTGAGATTCACTATAGCCTACCAGGATACCTTCCTTGGCATGTGATTCCCATTTGGTATATTTTTCTTTGGGAACATATACAAATGCCTTACTTTTAATTATTATGTGAGGTAGTTTGGGCTTCTTGTTGTTCCATTTCTCATGGCGTTTTCTCAGTAGCTTTACTTGGTAGTCTATTTTGAATATAGCAAGCTGTTATAATTGCTTCAGCCCAATATGCTGTTGGTAGAACTGCGCATACAGCAACAACATTTTCGGGATTGTATGGTACAGTAGTCTGGAATAAGATTCTATTTCTTTTTAAGGCTACTTTCACACTAGCGTTTTAAAATTCCGGTATTGAGTTCCGTCATAGGGGCTCAATACCGGAATAAAACGCTTCAGTTTTGTCCCCATTCATTGTCAATGGGGACAAAACTGAACTGAAGACAACGGAATGCTCCTGAAAGCATTCCGTTCCGTCTTCAGACCGGAGAACAAACCGCAGCATGCTGCGGTTTGCTCTCCGGTCCAGGCATCCGCACCAAGACGGATCCGGAATGACCCCCAATGCAAGTCAATGGGGGTGGATCCGTCTGGTGTGACCATAATGGTAACCGGATCCGCCCTCCATTGACTTTCAATGGAGTCCATTACGGATCCGGGTACATACAGACACAGACATACACACAGACATACACAGACATACACATAAACATACACATAAACATACACACATATAGACATACAAACACACATACATACATACTTACATGCTCCCCGGCAGGTCTTCGGAGCGTCAGGACGGCTCACACAGGTCACGATTCCCCACAGCGCCCTCTGCTGGGCGCCTGGTGGAATCGTCAGATGACGATTCCACCAGGCGCCCAGCAGAGGGCGCTGTGGGGAATCGTGACCTGTGTGAGCCGTCCTGACGCTCCGAAGACCTGCCGGGGAGCATGTAAGTATGTATGTGTGTTTGTATGTCTATATGTGTGTGTATGTTTATGTGTATGTCTGTGTATGTACTGTGTGACATGTGTGGGGCCGGAGCGCGGTTCCGGCTCCACACATGTCACTGCGGCAGGCCTGATCCGGCAGCACCCTTCACCTGCCGGATCAGGCCTGCCGCCAGTGTGAAAGTAGCCTAAAATAGTTTGTGCCTTCTCACTTGTGTATTCAGTGCCATTGTCTGCACGTAGAATCTTTGGCTTTTTTCCAAATTTGTTACTTACTTCAGAGAGATATTCTTCAAGTGTCACTGGAACTTCATTTTTGCCGTGAAGCAAATAAACAACTGTATACTTTGAATAATCAATAAAAGTGAGAAAACATCTTTTCTTGCCAAGGGTGAGCATACTCATTGGACCACAAAGATCTGTGTGTATTAAGTCAAGTGGCTGCTGTGATTTTGGGGCATTATTTTTAGGAAATGTTTTTCTGGAGATTTTACCTTTAAGGCAGTTTGTACATTTCATCATCTGATTGCACTGATCTATTTTAAAGGGTTTCTGTCACCAAACAATTCACTATTAAACAGGCTGACATTATGAATGTTCAAATGTCACCTGAATTTAAGTCTGCTATTTATTTTTCCCAGTGTGCCCCCGTTTTTCTGTAATTTCAACATTTATTATATGCTAATTAGCCTCTAGGATTGGGGGGGGGGCGTTGTACTTGCTTCTAGAGGCTCCGCTGGCTGCCGGCTTCACTCACTGCGCCTGTGCCGAATCCTGAACAGGATGACGCAGACGCGAGATTTACACAACAGACAGGGCCGCAGGAGGAGACCAACGCTGGCCTGACCCTGTCAATCAAGAGGAGAAGGGCAACACCCCCCTGCTCCTAGAGGCTAATTAGCATATAGTAAAAGTTGAAATAACAGAAAAATGGGGGAACACTAGATAAAATAAATAGCAGATTTAAATTCAGGTGACATTTGCACATTTATACTGTCAGCCTGTTTAATGGTGACATTTTTGGTGACAGAAACCCTTTAAAATAGATCAGTGCAACCAGATGATCAAATGTACAAACTGCCTTAAAGGGAAAATATCCAGAAAAAAATTTCCTAAAAATAGTGCCACAAAATGAGAGTAACCACTTGACTTAAAAGGGTTATCCCATGATTAATGTAAAAAATAAAAATCAGACATCATATAGTACACAACATTTTTTTTCTAACAAAGCTAGAATTAGCCCTGTACCCCACATGCATCCAGAGATCTCCCCATTCATCGCTCTGCAAGATTTTTATCAAGCTGAAACCTAAAGGAGTGTCTTTTCTGCTGCAGCTCAGGGGCATGTCTCAGCTCTCCCTATCACAGCTCAGGAGACAGTTGAAGGATGAAACTGAGCATGTGCAGCCTACTCAGTAAGCAAAGTGGTGGGTGGTGCTATACAGATACATTATATTGAATAATTCAGTGGCTATGCAAAATTTTTAATTACATGCAATTACAAAAGTATTCAGATGCAGATGCTGGTTTAAAAACTGTATAATTTTTTTTGTGGGACAACTCCTTTAATACACACAGATCTTTGTGGTCCCTTTAACACCTTCAGCAAGCTGGTCTCAAACTAGCTTTCTTCTGGGTCTCTATGTGCAAGACATCTGTGCCATTCGTGAACAGTCCTTTATTTGAATTTTAGTTATTTGTGTCTCCTTTAAGTGAGTTTTGCTTGTGACTAGAAATGAGCGAAGCGAGCTTCCGATGTTACATCCGAAGTTGCTTCATTCATAACTTTGGGTTAATGCTGTACGGAGATGCGTCTCTGTATGGTATCAAAATGTATGCTATGATGAGCCGAAGTTAGTTATAACTTCAGTAATTAATTTCTAAAGTGGAAAAGCACTTGATACCAGTCGGAACCAAAGACGAGTTCGGTTTTTAAGTTTTAAAGTGTTTTTCCACTGTAAAAATCAATTACTGAAGTCATTCAGAGAATTCACACATGACTTTGCAAATAACTGACTTTGGTTCATTGGAGCCCATACATTTTAATACTGTATAGAAACGGATCTCCAGACAGTATTAATCCAAAATTATGAACGAAGCAGCTTTGTATGTAACATCCAAAGCTCGTTTCGCTCTTCTCTACTTGTGACTAGATCCTGTGTCCTTAATACAGATTCTGCTCCGTGACTGTTATTGTCATTTTCTGATTTTTCTCTTGAACCGTGTGACATTGAAGATGGTGTCAAATCTGCTGGCAGCATGTTATAGAGACGGAAGAGCTGAGCAGATTGATACATAGTTTTCTGTATCAGATTTTCACACAAGTCCTAAAAATAAATAATAAACATCACCAAATCAAATTAGTCAAAATATTAGACTTGGCCATTTATTTATTGAGAAAAATGATCTAATATCACATGTATGTGAGTGGCAAAAATCTGTGAATCTTTGCTTTTAGTATCTGGTATGACCCCCTTTTGCAGCAACTACAACTACATAAACGTTTCCGGTAATTGTTGATTAGTCCTGCACATCGTCTAGGAGGAATTTTAGCTCATTCCTCTGTACAAAACAATTTGGTGGGTTTAATCCCATGAACTGCTCACTTCAAGTCCTTCTAGTCCTACTTCTACTCTTGTCTATTCCAAAACTTTAATTTCATTCTTCTTTAACCATTTTTTTGTAGAAGGACTTGTGTGCTTAGGGTTGTTATGTTGCTGCATTACCCACGTTCTCTTAAGAGTCTGCTCATGGACAGATGTCCTTGAAATTTAGAATTTGCTGATAGTATTCAGAATTCATTGTTCCATCAATAATGGCAAGTCATCCTGGTCTACATGCAGAAAAGCAGGTCCCAAACCATGATACTACCACAACTCTGTTTTACAGACGGGATGAGTTTTTTATGCTAGAATGCAGGGATTTCCTTTCTCCAAACATAATGCTTCTCAGTTAAACAAAAAGATTCTATTTTGATCTCATCTGTCCACAAAACATTGCTCCAATAGCCTTCTAGCTTGTACAAATGATCTTTAGGAAACTGCAGGCATGCAGAAATGTTTTTGTTAGAGACCAATGTCTTTCTCCTTGCAATCCTGCCATGCACAACATTGTTATTTAGTGTCCTCCTTTTGGTGGACTCATGAATATCAACATTAGTTAATGTGAGAACGGCCTTTAGTTGCTTAGAGGTTACCTTGGGTTCCTTTGTGACCTTGTGGACTATCACACACCTGATGTTTGTTTATCGACCACGCCTAGGGAGGGTAATAAAGATCTTGATTTTTTTCCATTTTAACACAGTTTGTGGATTTGTGGAGTCCAAACTCTTTACAGATGGTTTTGCAACCTTATGTAACCTGATGACCATCAACAACATTTCTTCTGAGGTCATTAGAAATGTCACTTGTTTATGTTATGATATACTTCCACAAATGTGTTGTAAAGATCAGATTTTGATAGATCCCTGTTTTTTTAAATAAAACACGTCACCCACTCACCTGTCATTAGTTTTGAACGAACATGTTCGGCCGAATACACTATAGGCAGGGTTAGTATCATTGTTCAAAAGACACAAAAGTCCATTGTTAAATGCTTGTGCATTTTTTTTTTTTTGGTGGCAAAAAAAAAACCCCAAGTGTGCCCTGTCAGTAACGCTAGGTGCACAGCGTATTACAACCATTCAAAAGTCTATGTAGCTGACATCTGTTGTTACATTTAATACCGATAATTTAGGCCGCATTTCCTCATTTGCATCTGCAGTTTAATTTGCCCAAGGAGGGAATTAAACTAAAGGGATAGGATTTGGGTAGGTAGAAAGATTGTTTCTGTTTGGATGGCAAAAAAACCCCAAATGTGCCCTGTCAGTAGAGATGAGCGAATCATTCAAATTTGTATATATGACAAGATTCGTATTCGCACGAACTTATTCGGTCAAATCTACGTAAAAAAAAACAATCGTTGTTTTGCGAACATTCCTGCGTAAATTACGTACGTACAGTCAGCGTATGTAAAAGTACGCAACATGTAAGCATTAGCGTACAAAAGTGCGTACGAATCCTTAACGTACAAATGACGTGTGAATGCATCATACGCACGAGGCTAGGCCATGGCCTACAGTCTTTAGAGGAAGACTATATGAACTAGAAAAATAAGGTGCTCATTGCTGTTAGCTTTCAATAAGTTAATAATTTACTAAAAACATTGTACACTAAGTGCATTAATAAGACACATTGCAGTACCAAAAAAAGAATACACACAATGGGCTAAAGTGCTGTACCATTAAAAACAGTGTAGCTAAAATACAGCAAACACATAAGTATGCAAACATTTTAGTGCAATCAATTTCACATTTGCAAGCATAAAAGTCACATATATACGTTTGAGTCTCTCCTTATGGCTCCTAGTTGGCTTGGCAATGATAAAACAGTCTGTCTGGAACAAATATTCCAAAATTCAATTGTAATCCACTTGAGGTAAAATTGTAATCCAAACAGGTATGTCATGTGTAATCCACACAGATAATAAATAGCAGCAAATAGAGAACCCTTTTTGCAAAAGTGGTTCCCAAATTGTCACGCTACGGTGTGGGAGGGGAAACTCCACACCGAGCATACACCGATACACTACAGTGAGATGAAAACCGATCAGCGGGCAAGAAGCCAGTGGCAAGGAAAACCACTGAACCAAGTGCACTGGAAACACCAGAAACAAACCCAGAGGGCAGAAACCCAGTGAGCCCGTTCTTCACAGAGCCCCAGATGGTAGGGATGCACTTATCCAGAACTCACTGGCTGCACCTCCAGGATGGTCCCGGTGCACCTGGCAACTTACCTGCTGATACTGCTGATAGAAGCACCAGCAGTCTATACACCAAAGACTGCAGCCCAGGCACATGTACTGGAACCCGAACACCTAACAGGACTCAGTACACACAACACACCCAGGAACCAGCTCACCGGCAACCACTCACAGTATCGCTGATCCCCCTCCGGGGAACCCTGGAGCCCTCTCACCGAAGGCACATACATACAGGGAATGTCTGGACTCCATGTCAGAAGACACATGGCAGTCACAGACCAAACACCCACCCGTACATAAACCACATAACAGGAATAAGGGAAGGGGATGAGAGGACCTCGGGAAGACCTCGATGACATATTAAGTGGCCACAAGGACTGGGCAGATGGAATCCCAGGAAAGGTGCATAGCTCCAGCACCAACGGAGGCTGGAGCACAACTAAACCCACAAGGCTAGCAACAACAGAATAAAAGCACCTAGTGACCACACCCAGGTCAATATGTTAACCCCATGAGAACCAGACAGGGAAGGAGGGAAGTATGCAATCAGGGAACATACCAGCAACCAAAACTACACGTTGCCCCTGGCAACCACGGCCTACTACCGCAGCCAGAATGCCAGGACACAAACATGAGCAACATGGAACATGTGTCACGATAACCACACGGTACGTGACACAAATAACCTGAGAAGGGGGTAAAAAGGAAAATAGGCGCACTTTGGCGCAACAGGGAATTTTCTGAAGAATGGGGGAGTCCTGACAGCCATGCCCATCTGGGTGAGAGTCAAACGGGGCAACACAAACTAAACAAAAACTACTGCCAACTAGCATCTCACCCTCAGGTGCAGTCCATGGTGTGGCTCCCATAGGTCCTCCTGACTCCTCCAGCAGTGTCCTGGACAGCAGCCAGCCAGTAGTTGGTTCCTCAGATGAGGGACTTGAAATCCTCCTCACTCGAGCTGCTGCTAAAAGTCATAAGAGGACGCAAGCGTCCTGGACCTGGTGGTTCATCCGGCCACACTTCTGCGTCACTTGAAGACACCAGGGGCTTGGAAAGGGGGGTAACCCCAGTTGCAAATGGTCCTTTCAAGGACTCCATGGGAATGTACTCCACCTGATCCCCCACGTACAAGCTGTGACGAGCTTGCGGCAGGTACGGCCGTTTCACCAACCGGCGGCCCACAAAATACTCCTTCCCAGAGTCGTCATCCTGCAGGAAGCCAGACCCTCGCCCCACTGACAACCACAGCACAGCTCCCTTCCTTTGTTCTAGTGAAGGATGTCCCGGCCTAGGGTGGTCAACAACTTGTATGACCATTCCTCCACCGCGGTTTTATACTCCCAGGGGGTCTGTGCACGGGCCGTCACAGATGCCGGAACAATGTGGTTCTGGCTTGAACTCCTCCTGGGCAGCGAAGTGGACGCTTCAGCCATTTCCTCTGAACAAGATAGAGCGGACCTTCCAGCCACGCAAACACCAGCAGATGCTCCAGCTGTCTCACTAGTCGCAGCTTCAGTTGATGATGATGGCCAGGCAGGCACTGAAGCTGGGTTTCTCCGGCACAGTTTAACCTGTGACGGCCTGATGTCTGTAGCGGGCGGTGGTTCTGGAAACTCGTCCCCAAAACACATCTCATTCCAGTTGGGCCACAGGAGGTCACACTTCTTTTTTAGAGCCATGCTTGCTTATAGGTCAGCAGTCAGCACTGGTCTAAACTGGTTCAGACTGCTTGACTCAGAGGAGGGTGGAGTAATGAGGGAGGAGTCTTCACTCCCTATACGTGCAAATAGTTAGATCCCCGGTGGGCTGGTTTTTTCCAGTTCGGAGGTGGGCATATCTTTACTTTCCTGCTCTTGCAAACTTGTCCCGCTCACCCATAATGCGCACGTTTCGTATGGTTCATACGTATCATACGTATAGTTAGCATGTAAAATTTTGCGTACGTTTACGAATAATACAAAGCGAATCCAAGGAAATTCGCATTTGCTTCGCAGCTGAAAAATCCCAAGATTCGATACTAATCAATGAATCGACGAATCGCTTCGCTCATCTCTACCTGTCAGTAACAGTAGGTGCACAGCGTATTACAACCATTCAAAAGTCAATGTAGCTGACATCCGTTGTTACATTTAATACCGTTAATTTAGGCCGCAGTTCCTCATTTGCGGCTGCTCTATAACGTTTGCGCATTCAGAATATTGGACATTCGTTTAAATTTTTCTGATCATACAGTTAATAAAAATCTGCAGTACTGTAGTTGTGACCAAGTTGCATATATACTATACAATATGCGCAAGGCGAGCACTAAGGGACGGGGAAGTGGGCGTGCTGCTGATGGTGAACACAGAGGCCATGGCTCTGGGAGTGGTGAAACTGTGCCTGCTGGCAGAGCCCAAGAAACAAAGTCAACCAAAAACTCCTAGCTTCATGTCACAGTTTGCAGGGCGGCGCAAGACACAACTCTTGTCGCCATACCAGTGCGAGCAGGTAGTCGGTTGGATTTCAGCTGATAATGCTTCCAGTTGGTTCAGCACCACCCCCTCTTCCACAAAGTCCAGTCTCAGTAGCCAAAAGTCTGGGCAACCGCATCCTCACCCTGATCCTCCTTCCTCCCACCATGCAGAGTCTGGGCAAAGAACTAATCCCACATTGGGATATTCTGAGGAGCTTTTGTCATCACCGTTCCTTGGCTCAGACCTCTCGCCAAGGCCGCTTGAAGTGGGACATGAGGAGATATTGTGCCCTGATTCCCAACCTATTGAGCAAACACAGTCTGAAGAAGATGACAGTGGGGACCGGCAACTAGCGTCTCACGAGGTGCATGATGATGATGAGACACAGTTGCCAATAAGTCAAGGGCAATTAGTGTCTCAAGAGGTTGTGGATGAGGATGAGACGCAGTTAAGTCAGGTTCTTGTTAGTTCACCATCTCAGGAGGAGGAGCAGAGTGAGGATGTGGAAGAGGAGGTGGTGGACAATGAAATAGCTGACCCAACCTGGGAAGGTGGCAAGCCGAGCGAGGACAGCAGTACAGAGGGGGAGGGATCTGCAGCAGCGCAACAGGCTGGAAGAGGCAGTGGGGTGTCAAAAAGGGAGAAGGCAGGCCACGCCGACCAGACACGCAACTGTTCCCCAGAGCAGCCCCTTGCAGCAAGCTCCCTTGCCAAGGGTTAGGTGTTCTGCAGTCCAGCGTTTTTTTGAGGAAAGTGCTGATGATAAACGTATTGTAATTTGTAACCTGTGCCGTACCAAGATGAGCAGGGGTGTAAACACCAGCAACCTGACCACCACCAGCATGATCCGCCACATGTCAGCAAAGCACCCTAAAAGGTGGGCCAAACGCCTGGGTCCACGATCTGTGTCTGCCGGTCACACCACTGCCTCCTCTTCCCCTCTGTTACCTGCTGTCCAAGACGCAGACCTAGATGCCTCCCGCAAACCAACAAAAAATGATAATCATACATATACAAAATTGGAGACCGCTGGTATATATATCAAAAAGGAAGGGGGCGGGGCTACTAAAACCATGAATTTTATTAGATCCTTTAAAAAAGGGTGATAGAATAAATCACAACAAAACTAGATAAATACATAATATGAAGGATATAATCACTGGACTGACACTGGATATCCCTAGGGAAAGTCCTTTGCTCAGGGATACCCCCTAAAGGTGGGGGTGCCCTGTCCCCGTACCTAGCCTACACAGCCCTAGCTGGCCCTAGGTGCATATGTACCAAGGTGTGAAGGCTGGTATATAATAGCTCCAACGTGTTTCACCCAGAATATGGGCTCATCAGGGGGTGATGTTCATACAAAAATGGGAAACAAGAAACAGACACAAAGATAAATCAAAATCCCAGCTGGGATGTGTACTTGCCACCTGTTGCCTCAGATGAAAGGAACGTGATAATTGATGGTATGTACAGGTGAGGCCTCCCGCCCTGCACCTGGACCTTCGCAGGAACCATCAACCAGCACGTCCACTTCAATGTCCCAGCGCAGCGTTCAAATGTCCTTTCCCCAGGCATTTGAACGCAAGAGCAAATACCCTGCCACCCACCCACAGGCCATAGCTCTAAATGCGCAACTTTCTAAATTGCTGACCTTGGAAATGTTGCCGTTTAGGCTGGTGGACACCAAGGCTTTTCGTAGCCTGATGGCAGCGGCTGTCCCTCATTACGCAGTCCCCAGCCGCCACTATTTTTCCCGGTGTGCCATCCCCGCCTTACACCAGCATGTGTACAGAAACATAACCCGTGCCCTGGTCATTTCTTCTTCGGTCTGCTATTCAGCAGAATGTCACATCAACAATAAAAAATTTTGGACGGTCAGCTTGGCATTAGCGTGTCACCCTTAAATTTTTTGGACGGTCAGCTTGGCATCAGCGTGGCACCCTTAAATTTGGGACAGTTTGATAAAGTGCGGTGGCAGTAGCATGGAGTCCTATTCCATTATCCATAGCTGAGGTGTTCAGGTGACCCGGCCTGCTGAACACTCCAATTTTTTAAAAGTTAACGCTTCGGGCCCCTGGGACACTCAGTCAAGAGCATCAGGGAGGCGCCGAGAGGCAGGGGCTCGGACATGCGGTAGCTCGCCTCGCGGTGGACCGCCAGCTCCATCCCAAGAACCAATCCCAGCTTTTTAACTGCAGCAACTTTAATATACGCTATTGCAGCTGAAATTACCGAGGCTGCTGGCACCAGACTTGCCCTCCAACAGATCCTCGTTAAAGGATTTTTACTCATTCCAATTACGGGGTCTCGAAAGAGTCCTGTATTGTTATTTTTCGTCACTACCTCCCCGAGTCGGGATTGGTTAATTTGCGCGCCTGCTGCCTTCCTTGGATGTGGTAGCCATTTCTCAGGCTCCCTCTCCGGGGGCCCTTGAAGAAGGCGACCCCCTGGCAACAGAGAGGAGAGCGAGATTCGAACGGCTGATGCAGCACACGCCGCTGGGGGGGCACCGGCCTCCCGCGGCGGATAGCGAAAAAAGAAACAGTCAGCGACTCTTAGCAGTTAGCTCCCGCAGCCGCATGTGTCCCTTAAATTTTTTTTTCGGTCAGCTCGGCAGCAGAGTGTCAATTTTAAATTTTTTGGAGGGTCTGCGCAGCAGCAGCATGTCACCCCTATTGTTTTAGAGTGTTAGCAGCAGGCCATCAATGATCATTTTTCACGGGTGTGTCTGATGCCCTACTTTATGTGTAATAAAGGGTGTATTGGAGTGCCTGATCCTTGTAATTTTTGGCAGCCCTTTTCCTTAGTGCATAGGTTTTGAGTGTCGGAGTCCCACAATTATACCACAATGTGAATGGGGCCCTCCTTTATATGATATACCAGTTGTATGGGAGTGCGTCATCCGTGTAATTTTTGGCAGCACTTGAGCTTAACATACAAGTAAATCTATGTTTCCCAACAATATTTCCTGTAAAATCGATGTTATCTTGGGTTTTTGGGGGGTATTTTTGTCATTCCATAAAAGTGGCGTAATAATCGGCCATCATCTTTAATAGCAGCGACTTTGGTGTCCAAGATGCATCCAGACATCCTCCTCATGCTGTTCCCTAACCATTTCTGTGGTGTTTCCACCATTTTCTGGCGTTTCCCTATGGACCAGACTCCCTCCCCTCTGCAGAGCAAGGGGTGCCTGGTCTTCTCCCATTGACTTCCATTATACTCGGGTGCTCGGCCGAGCACTCGAGCACCACCTAGTGTTCGGCCAAAGCACCGAACATTGGGGTGCTCGATAATGACTTCCTGTCATCCCATTGATTAAAACCACCTGACTCTAATTTCATCTTGTCTGCTAATCCTAAAGGTTCACATGCTTTAGCCACTAACAGACATTGGATCATTTTCCTCAATAAATAAATTACCAAGTCTAATAGTTTTGACTCATTTGTTTGATTTGGTTGTCTTTATTAGATTTTAAGATGTGTGAAAATGTAATGCAGTTTTAGGTCACATTCATGCCAAAATATAGCAAATTCGGATGGGTTCACAAACTTTCAAGCACTACCTTAATTAGTTATTTAAAGTGTTCATTTTTTATGTGTAGTGACAGAGATTTTGTAATACTTTGTTAAGGACATATTTAAATGTTTATTTTAAAAAAAAACAGCTAAAATATCCCCCAAGAAAACCTCTCAGGAAAACCTATGTGAGGAGAATCCATCTTCAGTGTGTACTGTACATTGAAGACAGAGTTACTAGCTTTATTGCCTTGATTTTATTTGATCTGCTACCCTGTTCCTCTCTACTTTTATAGAATTTCCCTGGTTAGTTAAAAAGTGCAGGGAAGATAGAGAGTAGCGTATCTGCTGGTGATCAGTCCAGACAGTAAGTTCTAAACACAGGAAGACAGTATGCAGTGGCTGGATTTGAGGTAGTCCCAATTAGAGATGAGCGAATCGATTCGTCGATTCGTTGATTCGTATCGAATCTTGGGAATTTTTAGCTGCGAAGCAAATCCGAATATTAGGTGGCTTTGTACGCATTCACTACGTAGTTTGTCCTATCAATTATACGCTATTGCTACGTATAAGTTACTGTATACGCTGTTGCGTACGAATTCATTTCATTTGTGATGCAGACTCCTCCCTGGTAGCTCCGCCCCCTTCTCCAGCGTGTGAGGAAGACGAGGCAACTCAGGAAATTAAGATGGCGACACAGCAAGGCCCTGACTGGGGAGGCATGGTGTGGGGCACCGACCCCTATGAGGAGAAGGAACCGGAGGAGATCTACGTCTCTCAACATGTCCGGCAGCCTAAGAAGTCAGGCACGACGGAGGCGGCAGGAGTTCCCGCTCCGCCGCGGAAGGAAGCTGGTAGAGAAGTGGGTTGTGCAGGTTTTGGAGCACCCACGGTCTGGTGACCCTAAGCTGGAGCGCCGAAGGGGTACCGTTATTTGGTTCAGCGTGGAACGGGGAGTAGGTTTTATCGGCGATGAGGAGACGGCGGAAGAATTATACGTAAACCGCTGTTCTGTAAAGCGGCCGTATCTTTCGCCCATCCTCCACAATCTCCACGCAGGGGATTACGTGGAGTATACCCCCATGAAGAGCCTCCAAGGCCCATTTGCTACTGGGGTGAAACTCCTTAAGCAACCAGCTACTCTACTCCTGCAGCGCCCCCGGAAGACTGGACTGAGCAGAAGAGGCTTGGTGTTCCCATGAGACTAATGATGGGACTCTGCAATCTGAGGAGAAATCCCAAGCTCAGCTGGAACCCCTGATACCAGATTTGCCACCGCCGCCGATCCTTCATGTGGGACAGATGGCCACCAACAGTTTTGTGTACCAGCCATCGGTGGTACAATACCAACTGCCATGGCAGGTGCAGGCCGCACAGTCCGCCGCTCGCGGAATACTGTAACCAGAGCCCTTACAGCCGGAGATTCTGTCACCTTGTATGCCGGCGGGAGGATATGGCCACTACAAGGTAATGGGCAAGGCCCAAGTTGCCACGGCCCTTGCCAGTGTGACCGCCCGGTCACTACCAAGACCATTCCTGAGGGGTCCTGGAGGTCTGCTGCTGCAGCCAGTGTCGCTTTCATGAGGCAGGAGCGCCCTCTCATGTCTTTTAGCTCCAGCAGCATTGAAGAGAACCTGCTTGCCTAAGGATCCTGCAGCTTTTATGGGAGCCACAACGTGGACTTAACTTGAAGGGTGAGCACTAGTTGGCGTGTGTTTTTATTTTTGTTGCCCTGCGTTTGTCCTCACCCAGATGGACATGGATTGTCAGGACTCCTCCCATCAAAAAAAAAGTTTTAACCAAGTTGCGCATTCGTGCGCCTCATCCCTTTTTCCCCCTTTTCAGGTTATTGGGGAGCCCCTTGAAAGAGGGTTTTTTTAAGGAACCTTTGCTGCTATTTTTTTACCCATTTGGATTACAATTTTACCTATGTGGATTACAAATTGCAACTGAGTTTGGGAGTCTGCTCCAGTTCTATGACAAGCGTCAGAAGAAAAGAGACTTAAACGTGTCCATGAGCATACTAGATACTGTAGGTGATATTTAAAATGTTTACATTATACCTATAATGTATTTGCACTAAATTGTTTGCACTGGATTGCTTGCACTAATGTTTTTACCTTTCAGCAACGTTTTCAAGTATGTTGCCCATTGTGTGTATTTCTTTACAGGTACCGCAATGTGTCCTCATATTCACTTTATTGTATGGTGGATGGTTGTACTATGCACTTAGCCGGATAGACAGCACCTTACTTGTTCTACCTCAAATATACATACTGACTCTGAGGGCGATTTCAGATCTGACCATTTACGCTGGATCTGGCCCAGGGTCTGCAAGGTGTCGAAACGATGGCGCAAGCCTCGGATCACCTGCTGGATCACCTCCTTTTTATGCTGGTTCGGGTGGTGGTGTGTGCCATCGTAAATCGTAATCCTGGTGGTCCATCAGCAGAACTATGTATTTCAGCTGTGCAGCAGAGCTAAATGATGAGGATCGTCTGGATGCCATTTTCGAATATTCGCTCTGCCTCTGAGGAGTGCACGCCCCGGCCTCTCGTCGTACGTGCCTGCGTATTACGTAATCGCGTAGACAATAGTACGCTGAGGATTCATAAGCTATTTGTACGCTCATGCGTACGTCTTCTAAGAAGTTGCGTACATTTTTTCAATGTACGTTCGTTATTAGTGCGCGAATGTTCGCTAATAGCACATAATAACGTATATTTTTTACGCAAATACAACGAATCTATTTGTCAAATATACGAATCTTAGGAAATCTTCGGCGAATGTTCAGCGAATAATTTTTTCAGTGATTCGCTCATCTCTAGTCCCAATGCTATGCTGGGTCCCCAGATACTGTTGATGTGTTGCCTCGTGTTGCTGCTGTCCGGAAGGGATGGTAAGGTGTGGTGCACCCACGGTGCAATGGGAAATAAGTCCAGAGAGTCAGGGTCTGCAGTAAACCAGTGTGCTTCTTTAGGTGGCTTATGGCAAACTGTAAACAAAACTTTTTATGGATATCTTTGAGAAATGGCTTTCTTCTTGCCACTCTTCCATAAAGGCCAGATTTGTGAAGTGTTCGACTGATTGTTGTCTTATGGACAGACTCTCCCACCTCCGCTGTAGATCTCTGCAGTTCATCCAGAGTGATCATGGGCCTCTTGGCTGCATCTCTGATCAGTCTTCTCCTTGTTTGAGATGAAATTTTAGAGGGATGGCCGGGTCTTGGTAGATTTGCAGTAGTCTGATACTCCTTCCATTTCAATATGATCGTTTGCACAGTGCTCCTTGGGATGTTTAAAGCTTGGGAAATCTTTTGGTATCCAAATCCGGCTTTAAACTTCTCCACAACAGTATCACGGACCTGCCTGGTGTGTTCCTTGGTCTTCATGATGCTCTCTGTGCTTTAAACAGAACCCTGAGACTATCACAGAGCAGGTGCATTTATACGGAGACTTGATTACACCCAGGTGGATTCTATTGATCTTCATCAGTCATTTAGGACAACATTGGATCATATAGAGATCCTCAATGAACTTCTGGAGTGAGTTTTCTGAACTGAAAGTAAATGGGCCAAATAATTTTGCACGCACAACTTTTCAGTTTTATTATTACAAAAAAAGTTTAAATGATCCAGTAAATTTTGTTCCACTTCACAATTGTGACCCACTTGCTGTTGATTCTTCACCAAAATTTTAAAATGTTATATCTTTTTGTTTGAAGCCTGAAATGTAGCAAAAGGTTTAAAAGTTCCAGGGGGCCGAATACTTTTGCAAGGCACTGTACATTATTACACTTTCCTTCTCTGGTAGACTTACATTAGAGCTTCAATTACACTCAATGGCAATGACACAGCAGTTTTTTCCAGACACAAACAAGTTTCTAGACATAACAACATAGCGAAATCAGACATTCAAAAGGTCAGGTTTTGGTAGTAAACAAGTCTGGCTTTTTCCCTCCAAAATATACTCTTATTTAAACCTTATAGTAGCTGCAGAAAATTACCAGCTTCTCATTCAAAGTCCCAAAAGTCTCTCAGTATTCATTAACCCTTTCCAATGAGCCTTGCAAATACAATGCAAATGAAAAGGATATATATATTCATCACAACATATAAAATGCAGTTACATATTATTAAACAGTGCAAGTTAACCCTTTCAAGTAAAATAAAGTAAGAAGTTTATAACTTTGCAGAGGGGAAATAGGCAAATGTCCATGTACAGACTTTAAAGAACCCCTGCTCCAGGGCACTACAAGTACACTTTCTGTCAGTGCTGATTGCTGCAACCCCATTCCTCTCTATTTTCCAAATGTGCCTCTCCTTAATTAGTAAGCACTGGGGATATATATAGAAGCAGAGATCAGCAGTGACAGTAAGTCTATTTTGTTCCTGTGTGTAGCAATTTACTGTCTGCGCTGATTGCTGACAGCTCCACTTCCCTCCGTCTTGTATGCAGACCCATTAACTTCAATAGGGCCACAAAAGATGTGGACAACACATATGTCCCTTCCGCTGCCCCGAAAAACGGTAGAACATGTCCAATTCCTGTCCATATTACAGACAAGGATAGGACAGTTCTATAGAGGGCCGGTTATTCCGTTTTGAAAAATATGGAATGCATACGGACGGTATCCGTGTTTTGCAGCTCCGCAATTTGTGGACAGTAAAAACGGCTATGGCTGTGTGCATGAGCCCTTATGTTGATTCTTTTCATCCAGAGCTGTAAATCTGTTTAGCCTGTCCCGCTCTATTAAATGCTGCCTGTAAGTTCAACATGAGGGGCTTACTTAACTAAGGATATTTCAATTATATTCCATTTATAGATTTGAGGTATATTTTTTCATTTTGAATTTTTATTATAATTAGCATTTGCCTATGCATTATTTTCCAGTCAGTGCTGTTTCCGTTGCAACTGATGATCTGTGTGCCAAAACACACATATGAACAGTGCATTCTTTCCATCCTAGCTGCAGAACTCAGTAAAATGGCTTACTTCATGAATGTGCTAAGTTTGTGCACATTGAATGAAGTATATTATGTGTCATAAAGTGATGAGATGAGTAAAAGAATCCTTTCTCTGTCTCTTCTGTGGGGAAACTGAAGTAAAGAATAGCTACATAAGGGAAATGGAGAAGGAGATAAAAAGGGAACAAGATCTCCCAGGAGGGGTAACATCTAAGGGGAAATATTGGACTCAGTGGATGAATTGAAGGCTGTAACGGATCTTCAAAGACCAACTCTGTTCTCCGTCTTTGAAGCTGGGGCTGTTTTATCTTGGTAGGTCCTCTTAGATTATTTTTTTATTCATCTTTAAAAAGTATTTTAGAAATCCCATAATGCCCAGCAGATCTAGCATGGGCATAAAAATCCCATATGCACTGTCCTTACCACCAAGCAGTAACATACATAGAGAATGCCTTCAAACATGTTCAGTATTTAGACAATGGAGCAGATTTTCCAGAACAGTTTGCTCATTAGTATTAAATATTCAGACATATGATTCTAATAAAGATAAAAAAAAGAGAGTAACAAAGATTAATGATAACTTTGCCTTGTCATGCATTTGTTGAATTCATGTTTAAAATGATTCTGGTGTTTACAGGAAATAAGTCTAAACTTACATGTACATTTTATCTTATTGATGCATATTTTAACAGCCAATATGGGGCTATAATATGGTTCCCATAGGACTCAATGAGCTTATTGTATGTGCAATATCTCAGACCTGGGGATATCTGCAAAGTTTGGTATTCAATGTTGTAACTTGTTAACATGTACACCAGCAGATGAGGTATGGTTGGCAGTGGTTGGCATTAGGAATGGGACTTACCATCCCATTCCTCCCTCTTGATAGGAGTGGGCTGGTCCTACTTTCTGTCAGGAGGGGTTGTCTTAGATAGTGAGTAGTGAGGAAGAATGTCCAATTGCTCCTGCTCCAAGGGTCTTGGATTAGATCCAACTCTCCTGTGAGACCACTACTCCAGAGACAGTGGCGTACCGCCAATATAGGCAGACCACGCCACTGCTATGGGGCCCGTGGCACAGGGGGGCCCGGAGCGCACGGAAGGCCCCGCCCCCTACATCTACTCTGTGCATTGAGGCAGAGCGCTCACTTGTGTTTCCCCCTCTCAGGTAGCATCTGACGCGCTACCAGTGTCCCCAGCAGGGTTATTAATGTCCGGCAGCAAAAGATGCCGTCCATGATTCTGTGCCCGTCTGTGAGTTCTCCACTGCGCATGCGTACTTTGGCAGTGCAGGGAGATAAGGAAGATGCTGGCCTGGGTCCGCGCTGAGCCGGAAGATCAGAAGTGGAGGAGGAGTCGTCCCACCACTTGCCACCAATGAAAGCGTGTCTTTATTTCCAGGCACAAACTCTTCTCTGGACTGAAAGAAGGCGGTGCGCTGGTCTAGCATGACTGTGTGAGGTGAGTGAGGTGTGTACCTCATCCCAGATACTTTAAGCTACTGGGGGCACTATAGGGGACTGTTAAGTTGCTGGGGGGCACTATAGCAGACTTTTATGCTGCTGGGGGTCCTATAGGGGACTGCTCAGCTGTTGGGGGCACTATAGGGGAACGTTTAGGCTACTAGGGACACTAAAGGGGATCACTTAAATTACTGTGGGCACAATACAGGGCATTTAAGCTACTGGGGACCCTATAAGGGGCATTATAATTACTGGGGGCACTCTACAGTATAGTATTTGGGGGCATTGGGCAGCACAGCAGGAGTAGCAGAATAAGGGCTCATTTATATGACCGTATTTATGTGTCTGCATCCGTACTTCAATTCCTTGACCCCGCAAAAAAGATAAACCATGTCCTATTCATGTCTGCAATTGCAGACAAGAATAGCATTTCTACCATAGGACTGGCAAAATGAGGAAAGGCATACGGCCGGTATCTGTGTTTTGCGAATCTGAATTGTGGTGAATTTGCAGACCACAAAACACATGCGGTCATCTGAATGAGCCCAAATACTGTTGGGGCATGAGGAGGATTATAGAAATATGAAGATGTACCTAAGATGTCTGTGTGCAAACTCTGCAGAGACAAGACGTGGCTGAAAGAACTCGTCATGGCGGTCTCGACTGAATAGAGAAGATGAGGAAAGAGAATGTCTACATCAGAGGAGACATCATTGGATGTAAGAGGTATGTTGCGCTGTATCCTCCTGTATGTTTGTTAGCGGGCAGGGCTATTCTCTGCAGCTTTGGTACGATTACTTCTGCCGCTGCTTGTTTAAAAACTGCAGCAAGGATTTGCCGGTATATGGCACTGCTACTGCAGTCAGTCATCAGTCAGTGGTCTAATGCTGAGGACAGTGATTGGCTGCAGTGGTCACACATCATACCGTTGCACATCATTATGCACATCACTGACACTGTACTGGCCAGTCATCACTGCAGCAATAGAAATAAAGCGCTTAGACTAAAGCGGCGGGGATGTAACAGCTGAGAATTGTGGATTTTTTTCCCATTTGCTGCGGCTATGTTTTATTTTTAACTACTGGACAACCTCTTTAATTCTGGTGTATTTGTGATTCAAAGGCATTATGCTTAGGTCATTTTGAGGGCATGGAATGGGGGCGTGATCTCTAAAAAGTATATCCATAAAAATTTGGGATTGTCCATGATTTTTGACTCAGTTATCCAGAAAAATTTAAAGGGAAGGTTGGCAACCCTGGTCCCCACTCCGAACCCTCCCCCTGTCTGACCTGTCCATGGTCCCGGCTGTGCGCTCCCTAGTCCCAGGCACTGCGTCTGCTGCACTGCACACTGGCCACTCAGCATTTAGCAGTGTGCAAAGATTCTGCTGCTGATTGGCCAGTGTATCACTGGCAGGGAGGAGGTGCATACTGCCCGCCTCGCCACCTGCCTCAATGGATGGAGTTAGGGGGCCCAATTCAGATTCTTGCTATGGGGCCCAATAATTTCTATGTACGCCCCTGTCCAGAGAGACTACAAGAATACCAAAGACACAGATACCAGAAAAGCTACAGCATTTGAGGACAGTAGAGTGACTAGCAAGCCACAGCTTTACAGACCCTGCTGTGAGGTGAGGGACTATGGCTCAGACACCCATCAATTAGATTACATCCAGGCCAGACAAACTCACAGCCTGCATTACACGGTGGATCTCTATACCTACAAGTGCCAGCTTTCAGCTGTTAGCCAGAAGTTCAGGGGAGAGATCAGTAGAATAGCATATCTGGTGCCATTATATGCCACTTTTCCAGCCACCACAGCTCATCATCAGAGAAGAGTCATTTCACAGTATACAACTACTGCTGGATGTACTACAACTTCTATTTGGCACTAAGTAAAGAGAGACTTTTATTCTTCTACTTCTGGCCTGATTCCTTATTCCACCTTTTCACTGCACCAATCCCAGGGGAGCAAAGGTCTAAGAGATTATACCATGACGCATCATCTCATCAGGGCCACTACTACTCCCATCCTCTGCATCCGCTGAAGTTCGATCAGACATCTAATTATGGAGCTATTTTCTCCTAAAAGTAATCTTTAAAGGATTTTCCCATATAAATTCACAGCATTTTGCTAGAATAGGACATAATTTATGATCACAGTTCTCCAATCTATTGCCACAAGTTTGTTGAAACTGTAGAAAGCTGCCTTATGAAATGGCTAATAATAATCTTTACATAGCACCACTAATCTTTACAATTCAGAGAGTTCATGTAGAAATCAAAAGACATCACAAAGTTACAGAGTAATAAGCAACTAAAACCCTAGGAGTAATTAATTTGTCATGAATTGCTGTAAATAAGCTATACCCAGGCCACTCTGCCTCAAGTCATGGCCACACAAAGTGAACAAGACAAATATAGCAGAGCTGGAGAGGGTTCAGAGGAAGGCAACTAAAGTAATAACTGGAATGGATGGACTATAGTACCCAGACAGATTATCAAAATTAGGGTTATTCAGCTTAGAAAAAAGACGACTAAGGGGAGAGCTAATAACCATGTATAAATATATCAGACTGTCAGTACAGAGATTTCTCCAAAGTGACATCCTGTGCATCTAGAGACACAAACATAGAAGAGGATTCTTTACTGTAAGAGCAGTGAGACTATGGAACTCTACTGGAAGAGGTGGTGATGGTGAATTCACTAAATGGGTTCAAGAGGGGCCTGGATGTATTTGTGGAGTGAAATAATATTATAGGTTATAGTTACCCTCCTGCCACCAATGAGATCCCGTTGAAAAAGGTCTGATGCTGGACCAAAACGTTAGGGGAATACCAGGGAGCGTAACTACCATAGCGGCAGACCATGCCACTGCTATGGGGCCCAGGGCAAGAGGGGGCCCAGTCTTAGTTGTCCTCTTCTACTGGGGATGAAAATTTGGTCAAGACTCTACTCTCTAAAGAAACAACTTTTAGCAAATGAGGCAGTGAGAAAATGGCCCAAAGGTCACTAAAAGGGTTTAGGCAGAAACCCTTCTGTCCTGTGTGGGGGGCCTGGTTTGATCCTTCCTATGGGGCCCTTACTTCTCTATGTATGCCACTGGGGAATACTATGTGGCTAATCTAGTTTCTATTCTCCTGGATATATATACAGTGTATGGAAAACAATGTAAATACGTCTTTCTGACTAATAAAACCTATTGTATAAACTCAACCTGGAGTGCCATGGATATTCCTAAATCTCGGACTACTTTCTCTCACGAGGACCCAGACCAAAGAAAATGGAGTGCAGATCTCGCATCACAACATTCACATTAACAGCAGGTGGGATATTTAAACCAGGCTCCTGCAGAATGCAGATGCCTATGAATTTTCATGTTCCCTATCTCCTGGAATACTGTGGCTCATCTATGAGTTCATTCTTGTGCAAACAGTTTAGCAGCACCCTCAAGCAGATGATTAAGATTTTGGTTGACTCCCACAAGTGCAAAAGGTCTGGGTACTGGCAATGGCGTACTAAGGTGGGGCGGGGGGTGTGGTCCGCCCCGGGTGCCAGCTCTCAGGGGGTGCCGGAAGAAATGAGTGCTTCCATCAATACAGATGGAAGCAATCATTGCTGGAGCGCAGGGAGCTGGGTCCTGTCACTCACCTCCCCACGCTCCTCCTCTCCCTCAGGCCCACAGCACTTTGAATGGTGAAGCAGAGAGACTTCTCCCCGCTCCACCATTCAGCCTGCAGGCACGGATCGCACTGCTGGAATGTGGAATTTTAATACAGAGGGGGCATTACTACTGTGGAGGGGGCACAGGGGGCATTACTACTCTGGAGGGGGCACAGCGGGCATTACTACTCTGGAGGGGGAACAGGGGGCATTACTACTCTGGAGGGGGCACAGAGGGCATTACTACTCTGGAGGGGGGCACAGAGGGCATTACTAATGTGAAGGGTGCACAGTGGGCATTTTTACTATGGAGGGGGGCAGAGAGGGCATTACTACTCTGAAAGGGGGCACAGAGGGCATTACTAATGTGAAGGGTGCACAGTGGGCATTTTTACTACGGAGGGGGCACAGAGCCATAGGGCATTACTACAATGAAGGGGCACAGATGGCATTATTACTGTGAAGGGGGCACAGTGGGCATTATTACTATAAAGGGGGCACAATGGGGATTATTACTGGGAAGGGGGCACAATGGGGATTATTACTGTAAAGGGGAAAAAAGAGGGCATTACAAGTGTGAGGGGGCACAATGTGGGCATACCTACTGTGAGAGGGCACAATGTGGGTATAACTACTGTGAGGGGGCACACATCTGTACAAAATTACTGTGAAGTTTGAACAATGAGGGCAATACTACTGTGAGGGGGTACAATTTTTTAACATATTTGGAGGGGGGATGCCAGAGAAAGGACCCACCCCTGGTGCAAAACACCCTAGGCCGTTACTGGGTACTGGTCCTCGGGACAAGCTTTAGGTGGCCTGGAAAGGCCCGTACCTCAAGCACCAGTGGCTCAACACCGTAACGTACCTGGTCACCCTAGACCACGCCCAGGGAAGGTGGAAGACCTTCCATGTGAACATGATGAAGGCACATCATAAGTGGGAGGCATGTGCCCTCCCCGTATGCAACCTTCCAAAGGAGTGGGAGGAGAAGACCCTCCTGGACATGCTCGCCCAGGTAAGGATGTGGAGGTGGGCCAACAGCTCTTGAAGGGCCAACGATCCCAGCTATATTCAACTCTCCACACTTTCTGGGAGTTGTTTAGCAACAAACCTGGAAGGACAGAGCTGGCCATCCATCATGTGGACATCGAGGATCACCCCACGATCCGGTATCCCCAGATATTAGGTCTTCTTGGAGGTGCAGCAGCACATGGGCCAGGAGATTGATGAGATGTTGAAGTTGGGGGTCATCCAGGCGTCCAATAGCTCTTGGGCCTCACCTGTAATCCTCGCCCAAAGAAGGCCCGGACCACCCAGTTCTGCATGGACTACAGGGGACTCAACGCTGTCACAAACGTGTACCCAATGCCACAAATCAATGACCTGCTCGATCAGTTGGCCGGTGCCAAATACTTGACCATTATTGATCTGAGCCAGAGGTATTGGCAGATTCCCCTGACCCGTGAGGTGCTCTGCCTTTATCACCCCTTCAGACAATATGAGTCCTCCATGATGCAGTTCAAAGTCTGCTGGATCCATGCTACCGCAAGTCCGCCATGCGGCTGGAGGTCAGCTCTGGCCCCAGTCTGTATAATGGAGACGGGTCAGAAGACCGGCCACAGCACAGCAAACAAGCCAAGAGGTCGCCGCACAAAAACCGCAGCATGCTGTCGTTTTTGTTCGGCCGCCTCTAGGCATATTTGCAGATATCCGGCAGCACAGTGGACTTACAGTAGTGTGGATCTGGCAGGTTGTTCCCCCGCCGGAACAGCCTGCCAGACCCTGCTACCACAAGTGTGAAGAAGCCTCAGATAATTTTTTATGAACTCCCAGTTCCATGATGTCTAGAGACCAGCTCAGCCCCCTAGCAGGTGGTTGTCCTGTCAGTGGAGCTTGCTTCCAGCTACGGCAAGTGTGAAAGTAGCCTTAGCAATACACTGTTACATCTTTGAGAGCCTGGGACAGAGACAGACATTTTCCCAGTGTTCATTTGGTCATAGGACACAGGTAAGGGGAGATACAGAGAACTGATGGTAGCAGCAATGTCGTGTTTGGTCTCCAAATGCACCAGAGGTCCAGGTGGGTCTATTGGTGTGAGAAACATCTCCCTATGACCTTCCAGTGAAGACCTATGATCATAATGGGTTTGTGGATTTTTGGCTACCAGGACCAAAGGAAGGGAGAGTGGGATCCTCCCAGGGGGAGGGAGGGGCATGACCGACTAAGGGTTAAAGGGCCCCTGCCGGGCCATAGCCATTATCTTTTTTGAAGGGAGGTCACTCCAGGTATCATGTTTGGAGGGACCTGGAAATCCTGCTTACGTCACCACCTCCCATGTGACTACAGCTTTCAACCATACAAGATTACAGCTTTAAAGGACCACATACATATCCAGTAACTGACTTTTATCTGTTACCTCAGTTTGTACCATCACCTGTATTTGCATATCGGACCATTGTATATAATCTGTGTGTACATAGTGTTTTTGCTAATGTGCCCTTACGGCAATTAAATATATAATTTAATCTTGTACTGTTCTTTAACTTGATCCACAAATCCCACATATCTGTGTCTCAGTATAACGTTACATGCTACCTGGATTGGTTTCTGGCCCAATATAATCCTGTTAATGGACCAGGCTTATATCTAACGAGGAACTGGTGGCAGTCTACCGAGTTAGCAGGGCTCTGTTTCACTGGGGAAGTGAAAGGGCTTTCCCAGCTTGTCAGGGTTGTGAGCAAGTGTTGTTCCACGCTGGGGGTTGCGTGGGCTACCCTCTCTCACTGCCTGTGTGGACAGAAGGTCTCGGTGTAAAACTGTGCTAAGCTGACTTTACGTACTCCCAGTGAGGATGTAACATTACGTCTTGGTAACAAGTGATGAAATCGTACCGCGTAATCCTGAAGTACGTGACGTCAGGCGGGGCTGCGAGGTGCGGTTCGTCCCACTTTTGGTCATATACAGTGCCTTGCGAAAGTATTCAGCCCCCTGGAACTTTTCAACCTTTTGCCACATTTCAGGCTTCAAACAAAAAGATATAACATTTTAAATTTTTGGTGAAGAATCAACAACAAGTGGGTCACAATTGTGAAGTGGAACAAAATTTATTGGATCATTTAAATTTTTTTTGTAATAATAACACTGAAAAAGTGGGGCGTGCAAAATTATTTGGCCCCCTTGCATTAATACTTTGTTGCGCCACCTTTTGCTGCGATTACAGCTGCAAGTCTCTTGGGGTATGTATCAGTTTTGCACATCTAGAGACTGAAATTCTTGCCCATTCTTCCTTGCAAAAAAGCTCAAGCTCTTTGAGGTTGGATGGAGAGCGTTTGTGAACAGCAGTTTTCAGCTCTTTCCACATATTCTCAATTAGATTCAGGTCTGGACTTTGACTTGGCCATTCTAAGACCTGTATACGTTTATTTTTGAACCATTCCATTGTATATTTTGCTTTATGTTTGGGATCATTGTCTTGTTGGAAGATAAATCTCCATCCTAGTCTCAGGTCATTTGCAGACCCCAACAGGTTTTCATCCAGAATGGTCCTGTATTTGGTTCCATCCATCTTCCCATCAATTTTAACTATCTTCCCTGTTCCTCAGGTGAAAAGCAGGCCCAAACCAAGATGCTGCCACCACCATGTTTGACAGTGGGGATGGTGTGTTCAGGGTGATGAGCTGTGTTGCTTTTACGCCAAACATATCTTTTTGCATTGTTTCCAAAAAGTTTGATTTTGGTTTCATCTGACCAGAGCACCTTCTTCCACATGTTTGGTGTGTCTCTCAGGTGGCTTGTGGCAAACTGTAAACAAAACTTTTTATGGATATCTTTGAGAAATGGCTTTCTTCTTGCCACTTTTCTATAAAGGCCAGATTTGTGAAGTGTTCGACTGATTGTTGTCCTCCCATCTCAGGTGTAGATCTCTGCAGTTCATCCAGAGTGATCATGGGCCTCTTGGCTGCATCTCTGATCAGTCTTCTCCTTGTTTGAGATGAAAGTTCAGAGGGACGGCCGGGTCTTGGTAGATTTGCAGTGGTCTGATACTCCTTCCATTTCAATATGATTGCTTGCACAGTGCTCCTTGGGATGTTTAAAGCTTGGGAAATCTTTTGGTATCCAAATCCAGCTTTAAACTTCTCCACAACAGTATCACGGACCTGCTTGGTGTGTTCCTTGGTCTTCATGATGCTCTCTGTGCTTTAAACAGAAACCTGAAACTATCACAGAGCAGGTGCATTTATACGGAGACTTGATTACACACAGGTGGATTCTATTTATCTTCATCAGTCATTTAGGACAACATTGGATCATTCAGAGAACCTCAATGAACTTCTGGAGTGAGTTTTCTGAACGTAAATAGAAAGTAGATGAAAGTAAATGGGCCGAATAATTTTGCACGCCCAACTTTTCAGTTTATTATTACAAAAAAAGTTTAAATGATCCAATAAATTTCGTTCCACTTCACAATTGTGACCCACTTGTTGATTCTTCACCAGAAATGTAAAATGTTATATCTTTTTGTTTGAAGCCTGAAATGTGGCAAAAGGTTGAAAAGTTTCTGGGGGGCTAATACTTTCGTAAGGCACTGTATCTCTATGGACTTTATCACAGATCTCCCTTTCTCCTAAGGGAAGACTGTGATTTGGGTGGTAGTGGACAGATTTTCTAAAATGTATCATTTTGTGTCATGGGTCCTTCTAGATCATACTGCAAATTCATGGTATTCCTCCTAACATTGGAGGAGATTTATCAAACTGGTATAAAGTAGAACTGGCTTAGTTGTCCATAGAAACCAATCAGATTTCACCTTTCATTTTTCCCAGCTACTTTGGAAAATGAAAAGTGGAATCTGATTGGTTGCTATGGGCAACTAAGCAAGTTCTACTTTACATCAGCTTGATAAATCTCCCCCCATTGTGTCTGACAGAGGTGTTCATTTTGTATCAAAATTTTGGAAATCATTCTGTGAAAATTAATTAATACGTTGTCGTTTTTCTGTAACTACGGTTTTCATCATCGTGCTGGGTCTTTTAGGCCATCACTGTAATCCGGAAGCTGAAGTTGTAGCTGAGAAACTGTGCACAGTATGGGCCCAGGTTCAGAAGAACCTGATGATCTCCTAGGAAGTCCAGAAAAGAGTTGCCAATAGGAAAAGATCTTTAGGAGATCATTTCTTGGGCAATGGTTTGGTTGTCGACTAAAAATATTCAATTGAAGGTGCCCCCCAAGAAGTTTGCTCCCCATTTCATTGGACCTTATGACATTTCTGAAATAATTAATCCTGTCTCATTCTGTTTGAAACTGCCTAATTCTCTGAGAATACATAATGTCTTTCACAAATTTTAGTTGAAAAAATATTTAACTCCACTGGTTCCTCAGAAACCTCCTAGTCTGGTGGAGGTGGAGGGCAAAGAGGAATATGAAGTGGAAAAGGTTCTGGATTCCAGGAGGGTCCGGAATACCATACAGTATTTAGTACATTGGAAAGGTTATGAACTGCAGGAGAGGCCGTACCAGCTGGTGATGTCCATGCAGAACGTTTGTTAAAAAGGTTTCATGAGTCATATGATGACAAACCTCGTCATGCTAAGGATCCGGTAGCCCCTCCTAAAAGAGGGAGTACTGGTTCCTTGGCCGTAGCTGCCTCCATGCAGCAGCAGTGTCCGGTTTCTGGGGAAACCAGGCCGGCTCTGGCAGTTTGGTTCTGTTTGGCCCTCCTGGTTCTGACCTGGCTTGTCTGACTACTTTTCGTTTCTTGTCTTTGTGTATTGTCTTTATTCTTCCTGCACTTATTTAGTATGTTGTCCATTTGTGGGTTACTTACGTGCAAGTAGGCAAGCTAAAGGGCTGGGTGAGACTAGGGCCGCACTTATCCCTTTAAGTCTACGTTACTGCCATTTTTATAGTACCTTTTCTCTGAAATAAGTAGCCAGGTCTTTGCCACAGAGGTCAGTGATGGGAACCTGCAACTTAGGGCTTAGAAGGAAGTGAAAAGTATTAAAGAGTCGGTTTGGATTATTTGATAGTGAGGACATGAGAGAGGTGAAGTAGTTCTGTTGGCAATGTGGAGGGCCAAGTTGTAAGTTTTAAAGGGGTTTTCCGGTAAAGTAACTTAATTTTTGAAAAACTGCATTAAAGGGTTATTCTCATTTTAGACAATGGAGGCATATCGCCATTGTCTTATAGGTGCGGGTACCATAGTCTTATAGGCGCTGGCTCGGCTACTTCCGTCGGCTCCATAGAAATGAATGGGAGCGGTGGCCGCGCTTGCACGCTGCGCTCCCATTCATTTCTATGAGCGCAGCGGGGAGCTCCCCGCTCCATTCTGGATATAGGTGCGGGTCCCAGCGGTGGGACCCACACCTATAAGACAATGGGGGCATATCCTAGCGATATGCCCCCATTGTCTAAGATGAGAATACCCCTTTAAGGCTGCAAGCTGTGAACCAACCAGAACCCATACCTATACATATAATCAGAGCTTCATTTTACCTTGCAATCCATTTGTCTAGCTCCTGTGTGAGCCTGCAACACACAGTGCCATGGCTCCTGATCTTCCCTCAGAAAACTACAATCTCCACAATCCCTAGCTTTCCTGCTGTGAGTTTGTGCTTATTTAGTGTTGATGTTTACTGATTAGTTGCATGATATACAGTCCAAAATATGTTATGCATACTGCAGTCCTGAATTAATTTGAAAATGTTCAAAATTTAGTTGGAGCTTTGTTTTTCTGATGCCGCACTTTGAACTTCCTGTATAGACATACATCTGTAAAATTAAATTCTGGCTAATCTGTAACCACCACTAGGGGGCCTACTGCATTTGAACTAAATAATAAAACATTCAGTCCCTCTGTTACCAACTGCAGACAGCTAGAATTTGACATTTTAAATCTATATCTAGACAAAGGATTGGGAGCGATGTATCAGAAAAGGCAAAGATGCATTAAAGGGGTTGTGCAGGCTATATAAATTGATGACCTATCCTCAGAATAGGTAATCAATATCTGTTCAGGGTGGGAATCAGACACTTGGCACCCACAACAATCAGCTGTTTGAAGAGGTGGAGGCTCTCTGTATGAGTGCTTCTTCCACTTCATTACACTACCCGTCGTCTCGGAAGTAGGCCCCATTCACACGACCATATATTTGCGGGCCCGCATTACTGCGGACCCGCAAATATACGGGCCGCCCGGCGTGTGTTCCGCAGCGCTGCCCCATTGAAAATGCCTATACTTGTGTGTTCCGCCAACGCCGTGCTGCCCCATTGAAAATGCCTATACTTGTCCGTGCGCACGGACAAGTATAGGACATGCTTCAACAGAGCCGCGGCACGGAGCTAGCTCTGTGCCACGGCTCCCGGCCCCATAGAGGTGAATGGGGCCGCATCTATTCCCGCATTTTTGCGGATAGATACGGCCCCATTCACTCGACCGTGTAATTACAAGTACTCATTCCATTGCTGAAAGGGAGATGACACACAGTGTAACAAAGAGAAAACAGCTCTCACATGGCGCGTCGCTTTCTCTTGAAACAGCTGATCATCAAGGGTGTCGGGTGTCCGACCCCCTCTAATCAGATTTTGATGACCTATCCTTAGGATAGGTCATCGGTATATACCACCTGGACAACCCCTTTAATAAACCAACAGAATGTTAGGCCCAAATACTGTATGTCATAATGATAAAAAGCGGAAAAGTATTTTAAGCATTTACTTATCTGTGGAAGGAAATGTATTTCAATGACTTTACAGCATGTGTTTTGTGTGACAATGTAATAGTTTGTTTGATTATATTTCCAAATTTGTGAAATGTTTAGAACTAAGCCAAATTTTAACAAGCAATAGTTGCTTTCATAATAATATTCCATTGTTACTCTGCAGCTTCATGGTAATTTGCATATTTATTCAGCTGAACACAAATGTTATTTTATTTAAAAGAACAGAAAAAAATCAAAGGAAATTCATAATGACACTTAGCACAATTTTCTTGCACAAACAAAATATTTTGCTGTGGAAGAATTCAAGAAAGTATTCTATAGAAAGAACTGGTTAGAGAATTCAAAAAGACTGAGCCCCAATTATGCAAACAAACAGTTTTTGCCATACAGTATAGTACTACATTCATATAATACTATATGAATGCTAAAACTGGTACATGTGGCTGGCATACATTTGTGCCATATTTATACACCACAACTAATGTCTCCTAAATTTTCTGTTTTGCATGTGCATGTAATTTAAAGCATACCTATACTTTGAGATGACTTTTCACAATAAGCTGCCATATGTTTTTATAAGAGTAATAGCAGTACTTGTGGGACTTATATGATTTGCATCCTGCATTTTAGCAGTTCCCTTCTGCAGGATCTATCTCTAATTCTCAGTTGTCCCTGGACTAGTATACCACAGTAACATAGTTTGCGTAGTCTGCAAAGTTGATTCAGAAGCCAGTTTTCCTCATCTTAAGGTTAAAAAAGAATTCTTCACAACTACAAATCAGGAAATCAGAATAACGCCCTGGTTCAAGAACTCATCTCTAGAAATCTAAGAACTATATAACCTGTAATAACCTAACTATATAACAATATAATCTGTAATATTAAAACACTGCAGAAATGCACCCAGGACCATCATAACCTCCACTATGTTGGTGTAGAAGCCTTTCCTCTAGACCAGGGGTTCACAACCCACAGCCCACGAGTCACATGTGACCAGTGCAGCCACGGTTTGTTGCCCCTGTCCTAGTGCATATAAGCACAGATGTAATAAAGCTCCCGCAGTCTAGCAGGAGCAGGTCGGGTCACCGGGGACCCTGAGGGAAGACAGAAGCTGTCTGGTGCATAGCAGCCAATGAGCGTTATACAGGAAATAGATGAAGTGACTATGCTGTTTCCTTTATTCGGACTGGTCCATGATCACCTGGTGTCTCGGGGGTATAGGAAAGCTGCAGGGTCTTAGCAGACACTGCTCAGCTCTGCCTTTTTACAGTGCCCAGATATTGGACTGTTGTTCCCTTATAATTTCTCTTGTAGTACCTCCAGTAGGTATAATCTCCCCTATAGAGCTCCCAATATTTATAATGGCCTCTTATAGTGCCCCCAGTAGTTATAATACCCACTGTAATGCCCCTAGTAGTTATAATTCCCCTCCTGTAGTGCCCCAATAGGTATAATGCCCCCTTTAGTGCCCCCAGTACGTATAATGCCCCTCTGTAGTGGCTCCAGTAGGTATTGTGTCCCCTGTAGTGCCCCCATTATTATAGTGTATTCCTGTAATGCCTCCAATATTTATAGTACCCACTGTAGTGCCCCCAGTACTTAAAGAGTGCCTGTTTAGTTATAATGCCCACCCTATATAGTGCCTCCAGTAGGTATAATGCCACCACCTCTTATAGAGCCCCCTTGCAGTTATCAAGTGTCCCCTCCTACATAGTGCCCCCAACACTTATAAAGCCCTCCAGAAGTTATAATGCACCCCCTACATAGTGCCCTCACTATCTTCCCCAATTTTAGAAAAACACAATACTCACCTCACTCCCTGCCACCACCTTTGATGAAGGCCACAGGCCTCTTCCAGCTTGCAACCTGAGTTGATGGCTTCAGGACTCAGGTAGTCACATTGAAATTAACGGTTCCCCTCTGTCATGGCGCAGGGAAGCGCAATTGTGCACCACCTGAGACCCGGTGCTGGTGGTTGTGATGAGGTCATTACATTACAACTGTCTGTGCTGTTCTACTTTCTCATAGACCTCAGGCCTTGTTGCCTGTGGACTATGAGGTGAACGGTGGACCCGTGTCCCACCACAGAAATTCAACGGTATCGCCATCCTAAGGATGGTAATACAGTTGTATAGCCTGTGGTCACAATGTCAAATGACAAAACATCTGGGGTTCAAGATGTTTTGACCTAGCGACGCCCCTGACCATTCAACCCACTCATGCTCTACTATTGCCTTTTTTGGGCTCTGGTGGCCAGAACTGTACACGTTACTCCATGTGTGGTCTGACTAGTGATTTGTAAAGTGGCAGGACTATGTTCTCATCACATGCATCTATTCTACTTTTCATGCACCCCATGAACCTTATTAGACTTGGCAGCAGCTGCCTTGCACTTGGTGCGACCGTTAAGCTACTGTCAACTAAAATTCCTTAGTCTTTTTCCATGTTGATTTTACCTAGTGTTTTCCAATGTAATATGTTTGTACTGGTGACCAGGGGCGTAACTAGGGTCTGTTAGGCCCCCATGTTGCTCAGATATGCAATATCCAGTGGTGTTGCTGGAGGGTCTAAAGAGATATACAGTAGGTCTCTGACACTACCCCACCATTGCTAACTATATGGGAAAAGGGAAAAGCTATATGAATTGTAATTTGTACCAAAACACCTTGTAGGTATGTCCTAAGACTCATTCACTTACAGTGGAATCCAGACATTACCTGGAGGGGCTGTATGTGTGAACACAAACATCCAAAATATCTGTCCCAGACTTTACCCAGACATTTTCTCCCCAGAACCCTATTATTAACCCTGAGTTTTGTCCAAGTGAGCGCATGTGTGAAAACAGCAGTAAATGTTCCAGAAAATCACAGTGGCCATGCCTAGAGTTCCTGACACTTGCCTAGGGACCTGGAACATTTCCTCTGTAATGAGAACGCACCAGACATGGAACATCTCTAGGTGATGGCTACATGTGTGAAAGGCCAACTCTGGTAAATTACGCCACTTTTACAGAATGACAATAATACCCCCAAAAATCAAGATAATGATATCAAGATATGTAAAGCGCAAGTGCTGCCAAAAATTACAAGGAAGAGGCACAACCGCTATATCACATAAAGGAGGGCCTCATTCCCATTGTGGTACAATTGTTCATGACATGGGACTCCTACACTCATAAAGCCTATGCACAAAGTGAAAGGGCTGCCAAAAATTACAAGGAACAGGCACTCCAGTACACCCTTTATTACACATAAAGGAGGGCACCAGACACACCCTTGAAAAATTAGGATTGATGGCCTACTGCTGACACTCAAAAACAATAGGGATGACGTGCTGCTGCTGAGCCGACCGTCTAAAAAATTATGGATGACATGCTACTGAGCTGAGTGTCTAAAAAATTCTGGGTGATATGCTGCTGAGTTGACCGTATAAAAAAATTATGGTTGAGGGCCTGCTGGTGAGCTGACCGTATAAAATATTATGGTTCTGGGCCTGCTGGTGAGCTGACCGTCTTAAACATTATGGTTGACATGCTGCTTAGCTGACCGTGTAAAAAATTATGGGTGACATGCTGCTGAGCTGAGCGTCTACAATATTATGGTTGAGGGCCAGCTGGTGAGTTGACCGTCTAAAACATTGTGGTTGAGGGCCAGCTGGTGAGCTGACCATCTAAAAAATTATGGTGCAGGGCCAGCTTATGAACTTAGAGGGCAGCCTAATAATCAGTTTCATATGATGGAGGATGAGGAGGAAGAGGACGAGAAGAGGAAGGGGTACATGGGAATACAGTGTATTCAATACACCTTAAAAGCCACATTTAAGATTCCTTCATGTTAAGCCTCTTTCCTCTGGTGGAGTAGAGAAGTCAGGGGCAATCCAGGCCTTGTTCACTTTGATAAGCGTCAACCTGTCAGCATTTTCAGTTGACAGGCGGATGTGCTTATCAGTAATTATGCCCCCAGCGGCACTAAATTCCCGCTCAGACAAAACGCTGGCGGCAGAGAAGGCCAGCACCTCCAAGGCGTAGTGCCAAGTGTCCAGCTTAGACACCCAATAATTTTATGGCACAGAGGGATCGCTGAGGACGTTGACATGGTCAGCTAGGTACTCCTTTACCATCTTCCAAAACTTTTCCCTCCTTGTGACACTAGGCCGCTCATCAGAGTGAGGGTGCTGGCGGGGTGTCATGAAACTGTCCCAAACCTTGTAGCCCTGCCTTTATTGGAACTGCTGTGTGTTACCCTCGTCTCCCCTCCTTGGGTGGCCAAGGAACTACGTACTCTGCTGCCAGCGTAGTCAGATGGAAATGTTTGGATCAATTTTTCGACAAGGGCCTTTTGGTATTGCAACATTTTACTTGTCCTCTTCACCACAAGAATGAGAGATGAGAAGTTCTCTTTGTAGCGAGGGTCGAGAAGGGTGAACAACCAGTAATCGGTGTTGGCTAATATGCGTATAACACGAGGGTCACGGGAAAGGCAGCATAGCATGAAGTCAGCCATGTGTGCCAGAGTTCCAACAGACAAGGCTTCGCTCTCCCCACCAGGATGATGACTCTCAATATCCTCCTCATCCTCTTCCTCATTTTCGGCCCATCCACGCCGAAGAGATGGTGTAAACCTGCTATGGCTACCCTGTGTAGCGGTGGCAACCGTCTCCTCCTCCTCCTCCTCCTTCGTCCAATTTGCGCGGAGAAGACAAACCGAGGGTGGTCTGGCTATCACCATGTGTAGGGTCTTCCCCCATTTCCACCTCTTCCACACGCAGAGCGTCGGCCTTTATTGGGAGCAGTGAGCTTTTTAGTAGACACAGAAGTGGGATGGTTACGCTGATAATTGCATTATCGCCACTCACCATCTGTGTTGATTCATCAAAGTTGTGTAAAACCTCACAGAGGTCAGACATCAATGCCCACTCGTCGCTTGTGAAGAGCAGAAGCTGACTGGAAAGGCGCCGACCGTGTTGCAGCTGGTATTCTACTACTGCCCTCTGCTGCTCACAAAGCCTGCCCAACGTGTGGAAGGTAGAGGTCCAGCGCGTGCTCAGGTCGCACAGCAGTCGGTGAGCTGGCAAGCGCAAGCGCTGCTGCAGCGTTGCCAGGCTGGCTGAAGCTGTAGATGACTTGCGGTAATGGGCACACAGGCGACGCACCTTCACCAGTAGCTGAGGCAAATTGGGGTAGGTTTTCAGAAACCGCTGAACCACTAAGTTGAAGACATGGGCCAGGCATGGTATGTGTGTGAGGTTGGCCATTTCCAAAGCCGCCACCAAGTTGCAGCCGTTATCAGATACAACCATGCCTGGCTGTAGGTTGAGTGGCGAGAGCCACAGCTCAGCCTGGTCCCTTATGCCCTGCCACAGCTCTGCGGTGGTGTGCTGTTTGTCACCTGGGCAAATAAGCTTCAGCACGGCCTGTTGCCGCTTCCCGACTGCTGTGCTACACTGCTTCCAGCTACTGAGTGAAGTCTGACTGGTGCTGCTAGATGGCAATTCTGCATGGGAAGTGGAGGAGGAGGTGGAGGAAGAGAAGGAGGGGTTGCAGCCGCTACTGTAGGTGGTGGCGGAAATCCGGATGGAAGTAGGGCCCGCAATCCTTGGCGTGAGTAGCACCTGTGCCATCCCAGGGTATGACTCGCTCCCAGCCTCCACAACATTCACCCAGTGTGCCGTCAGGGAAATGTAGCGTCCCTGGCCAGAAGCGCTTTTCCATGTGTCAGTTGTTAAGTGGACCTTGCCAGTAATTGCGTTGGTCAGGGCACGGGTTATGTTTCTGGACACATGCTGGTGTAAGGCGGGGATGGCACACCGGGAAAAATAGTGGCGGCTGGGGACTGCATAACAAGGGACAGCCACTGCCATCAGGCTGCGAAAAGCCTCGGTGTCCACCAGCCTAAACGGCAACATTTCCAGGGCCAGCAATTTGGAAAGTTGCGAGTTTAGAGCTATAGCCTGTGGGTGGGTGGCAGGGTATTTGCGCTTGCGTTCAAATGCCTAGGGTAAGGACATTTGAACGCTGCGCTGGGACACTGAAGTGGACATGCTGGCTGATGGTTCTTGCGAAGGTCCAGGTGCAGGGCGGGAGGCATCTGCCTGGGTTTGGACAGCA
>ONZH01010957.1:0-22350 GCA_900303285.1 Rhinella marina | reverse complement strand
CCCACTGTCAGCACAGACTGCAAAAGGTCTTGCGAATGGGGCAGAGAATGTTCTGGGCTAGCACATCAGAGAAGGGGTGACTATGGGGTTCCAAGTAGTACGTGACCACATGTAATCTCCATCTAAAAAGTCATGCCACACTTGATCGAGCTCATAATTGACAATTGTACCGGTTGATGCTAAATTTTTAAGTTGGGGTTCTACGTCGTCATTCTAACTACATCCGGCTGTTGTCACCACCACACATGCTAGCCCAGGGGGCACTCCTCTGGCTCTTCCAGCTCAACCTCCTTCCCCCCAGTACTCTCTCCAAACAATTTACGTCTTTGTCCTATCTTTCTCTCTCTCCAAACAATTTTTCCGGATAGGTACCATATACGGTATTAAACTGAGTAGTATACATAGAAGACCAAGACTTGACCAATCTCACAATTTACGACTGTACCGATTGATGCTAAATTTTTAAGTTGGGGTCCTGCGTCGTCATTCTAACTACATCCGGCTGTTATCACCACCATACTTGCTAGCCCAGGGGGCACTCCTCTGGCTCTTCCAGCGAAACCTCCTTCCCCCCAGCCTGCCCCCCATCTACAGGCCCTCTCTCCAAACAATTTTCCTGGATAGGGGACGTATTAGATATTGTACTGATGTTTTTTGTTTTTCTTCTTTTAATTGCCTCCTGACCTGTGATAGGCAGAGCATGGACACGTCCCCTTAGCTGCAGTTGGAAAGACACTCCCCTGGCCAGAGCAAGCTCTTTTTCCGTGGTCGAAAAATCCATAAAATATAGGGTCCCAAGATAGGGGACGTATACGGTATTAAACTGAGAAGAATCGATACCATACCGGTTGATGCTACAGTTTTTCCAAATCCATTCCGGCTGTTGTCACCACCACACACGCTAGCCCAGGGGTGAGCTCAACCTCTTCCAGCTCAACCTCCTTCCCCCCAGCCTGCCCCCCGGATTAAGCAGGCCCTCTCTCCAAACAATTACCGGGTAGGGACGTATTAGATATTGTACTGATTTTTTTGGTTAATTGCCTCCTGCGATATGGAATCGAACCGGGTCAACTGCTTGGGAAGCAGCTATGCTCACCACTTTACCACCAACAGCCACAGCAACTGATAAGAACAGATATTGAACTTGATGTCAGCTGCAGTGCCAGCATGAGCAGTGGTGTCACCTGCAGGCGGTGATGGACCTTCGTTGCACCTAGTTGGGTGCTTCCCTAACATGTGATGGGTATTTGCCTCGCCTTTCTTGGTCTGGGTGAGCACAATTGCCATGAGGGTAACCACCAGGCTGTTGCCTGAGAATTTGGGGTAATGGTGGGATTAAGCAGCCTCAGAGGCATCCATGCATGCTGCCCCTGCTGTTTCCTGTCAATTTCCGTGGTGTTTACATCATTTTCTGAGGTTTTCACCCAGCCTTCCCTAGGCAGAGCCTTGGTCCCCTGCAATAATGCTCGAGTCTCCCATTGACTTCAATGGGGTTCGTTACTCGAAACGAGCACCCGAGCATCGGGAAAAGTTTGACTCGAATAACAAGCACCCGAGCATTTTAGTGCTCGCTCATCTCTAGTAAACAGTTTTTTTTTATTTCAGAAAGAGAGAAGTTTCTCTTTAGATCTTTTTCCCATATACTAATAATAGCAGGTTTGACATCAGAAAGGGGGACTTTAAGAATTTTATACATTTTAGATATAGTCTTGGTAGGAGGTACAGAACTGCTCAAAAGTGTCTCAAACCAAGAGTTCGTCGAGGGATGTGGAGTTTGCTTCAGAAGAAAGGAGTGCTTCTTTTTTGAGGAAGCTTAAGAGAAGAATGTTAAGGTCAGGGGAATTAAGCCTTTTTTTGAATGTCCAGCTCAGATCTAACACACTCCTCTTGGTCGAGTAATTCTGAGATTGGTAAAACAGAAGAGCGTAAAGAAAGTGGGCAACTCTCTCTCAGATCCTTTGAAGCTAGGGCTATAAGGTCCTTAATTAAGAGAAGGGGAGAGGGAAATGTCAGGGCCCTGCAACTGGCCAAGAACCACTCCCAAACCTTAAGAGTGGACCTGATGAAAAGGTTTGGTATGTTGGCGGGTGCTGGAAGTGGTCTGTTAGCCAGCAACAAGGCCCTGAGTGAGGTTGGAAGGAAAGTATCCTCGAGATGGGGCCATATTTTTTTAGGAGGCCTTCTAATCCAGTCTATCGCCCTACATAGATGAATGGCTCTCATGTACATTTCTGGATCAGGGAGACCGATACCTCCCCAAAGTTTAGGTTTGGATAGTGTGTCAAAGGAGATCCGAGAGCTCTTGTCCTGCCAAATGAATTTACAAATATGTCTATTCAGGGAAGAAAAATAGAATTTGGGGATTTTGATGGGCATTAGGCATGTAAGTCGTGGAATGACTGTACAAACGGTATATAGATGATTTGATACTGATTTGGAATGGAGAACTGTCCTCAATTGACAGTTTTATTAAACACCTTAATGGTACCGATTGGGGCATAACATTGTCAGGCAGTTACCACCAATGTAAAGTAGAGTATTTGGATTTTGAACTTATTAGTGCAAACAGTAAAATTGAGACATGTGCATATTTCAAGAAAGTGGTCTGTAATAGCTTTTTGGAGTTTTCCAGTTCTCACTACAAAAAATGAAAAACCAACATACCTTTCAGTCAGTTTAGGAGAGTGCGACGGAATTGCACCCTAGATACTGACTTCAATTCCCAAAGCAAAATCA
This sequence comes from Rhinella marina, assembly GCA_900303285.1. Taxonomy (NCBI): domain Eukaryota; kingdom Metazoa; phylum Chordata; class Amphibia; order Anura; family Bufonidae; genus Rhinella; species Rhinella marina. The sequence continues at coordinate 19,614 of ONZH01010957.1, read as the reverse complement.
TTCACAAGAGATTCCTCCAAAAGGGGTACCCACCAAAAATAGTGGAGGCAGCTTTTAACAGAGCTAAGACCTTATCACAAAACAATTGCCTAGTGGGTAATAGCAAGAAGGATGATAAGGGACCTGAGTTCGCCAGAACCACCAGTTTCATTACTACCTATAATAGCAATCATGACGCAATCAGGGGCATCCTCCGGAAACATTGGAATATTCTGAAATGTGACCCCATTTTAGGCAAAAAACTACCTACCCGTCCTCCCCTAACTTTTAGGAGAGCAAAAACTTTGAAGAATTTACTAGCCTCCAGTAAGTTACAATCCCTGGGAGGACCAATATGAGCGTTTCGAGAGCCCCTACCCCTGCACCACCAGGAAATTTTTGCTGTAATCAACCTAAATGTTTATGCTGTCTCTCTATTAGCGTCTCCACGACTTTCTCCAGTCGACTAAGCAGAGAGAATTTCACAAAGAAAATCTTGATTATGGATCCAAAAATGTAATTTATTTATTAGAATGCCCATGTGGCCTACAATATGTAGGACGGACCATTCAGACCCTACAAAATAGGCTGAATAAACATAGATCTAATGTGAAAAAGAAGTTCTTATTACACAACGTTTCTAAACATGCCACAGAACACCATCAGGGCTCTTTTACCAATTTTACTGTTCTACCTATCGAGCAGATCAATCAGAACTGCGGTAATGTCTTCCAGACAATAAAAAGGCATGAAATGTAATGGATCTATAAACTGAATTGTTTAAAACCGTATGGCCTTAATGAAGCCTTTGAAATAAATCTCTAGTAACGTACTACAGTGGTCACAATGTATCTTTCCATACTCAATTGGATCATCTTTTCTACATTATATCATTATTATTATTATTTTATCCCATCATATCTTTTTTACTTTTACTTTATATGTTCGCTGATTTTTATAGATATGGTTATGTTCTATTTTAATCTGTAATTATATACAATTGTTTATGCTCAATTTTTACACTCATTTATACGTATGTTTATAATCTCAATAATCTCTATCCCTCCATTCAACATTTTATTTTATTATCGCTTATACCACCTTTTAACCATATTTGCATATTAATAAATCACACCACACACCATAATTTTATGTCCATATATTTATTTATTATAGTTGTTTACATACTGACATATCCACGTATTTTATTTCATTCCCTCATTTATGCATTATTTATGTTCCATTTATGTCTTATTTATGTCCTTTTTGTCCCCCACTTTAGCCCCCTTCGGTCCACAACCTCTGTCCAGTGGAGCCTTTATCCAAGCGCTCTGTGGCTGTGCAGCAGGAAGTTCTCCCCTGCACTGGAGTGCTCCTTCCCCTTCTTGCCTCCAGCGTCCTGTTGCCTAGCAGCAGGACGCTTCTCAGCTTCAGCGCGTGTCACGTGATCGGGATCCGATCGCGTGACCCGCTCCTGACCCGATTCCCCCGCCATTCGGGTATCGCCCTCAACACTTTGATAACCTTAGTTTCCACTCCATACCACTGCAGCCACCAATGTATTAACCGTATTTACGTTTATCTCTATGTTTACTATCATTTTGTATATTAGTTTATGTTTCACCACATGGGGACATGTTGGCTCCGCCCCAAACGTCCTTTTGGCGTTTTTTTTGACAGTGTTATGTATGTATATAAAGTCCAGCACTCTTTGTACTTGTCATATGCAGTATTTACCTGATGAAGGGGATTGTGTCCCTGAAACGCTTTGTTCCACTGCAAATAAAGGATTTCCGTTTACTCTAAAGAACCTGCCTGTGATGAAGTTCTTTGCGCCATAGGAGAAAAACACTATTTAAAACACATGGAATGACTAAAGACATAAATATGTTTTTTCTCCCGAACCATGAAAGGTAAGGGAAATCTAATGAGTCCAGTTAAGCAACCATGGAACATAGTAAAGGTAGATAGTTAAGGTGGAATAAATCAGAAAGATGGGGGGAAAGTTTAACACCAAGATAGGTTAATTGTTGGGTATACCAATTAAAAGGGAAGTCACTTTGGAGAGCTGAAAGTACTGTGGGAGAGAGGCTAACATGTAGCACTTGGGACTTGGAGGGGCTTAACCTTAAAATTGGATAAGGAACCAAAGTGTTGGAGTACTGATGTGATAATGGGCATGGACTTGATGGGATTAGTTGTAAAGAGAAGAAGATTGTCTGCAAAAGCAGCCATTTTTACTTCTTGTCCATTTACAAGGAGTCCCCTCACCTCCTTCCTTTGTCGGAGAGCCTGAAAAAGGGTCTCCATAACTAACACGAAAATAAGCGGGGAAAGGGGGCATCCCTACCTGGCTCCATTTCGAAAATTGAATCTAGAGGAAAGGACACCATTGACTGACACGGACGCTGAGGAATTATGATACATAGCGAATATGGCATGTATAAAAGGTTCAGGAAAATGAAATTTTGACAAAGTTAACCTAATATAGGACCAGTCAACTCTATCAAAGGCTTTCTCGGCATCCATGCCAAGGAGGACTAAAGGGATGGATTTTGAGAGGCATAAAATAGGACATCTGGTACTTTGGTAGTATTGTCCTTACCCTCAAGTCCCTTAAAAAACCCAACCTGGTCAGGATGAATCAGCTTGAGTAATAGGGATTGCAGTCCGGTAGCTAACATTTTTGCTAAAATTTTGAGGTCAATGTTCAATAAGGAAATGGGACGATAGTTGGCACAGGAGGTAGGATCATTTCCTTCTTTGGGGATAATAGAAATCATAGCCCTAGTCATATCAGCAGAAACAGATTGATTTTGCAGGGTTAGGTTGCAAACCAGGAGAAGAAAATGAAGGAGTATATACTGAAAGGTAGAGTAGTAAGAAATAGGAAGTCCCTCAGGACCAAGACGTTTGCCCAAAGAGGAGGATTTAACCGCCGCAAGCAACTCTAGTAAAGAAAAGGGTTTATAGCTAGGCCTTCACGCTGTTCTGGAGATAATGTAGGTAAATCTAGGGTGTCTAAAAAATTGCGGATATTGGCCTCCCTCCACAGTGTAGGGTTGGGTCGTTCAGAGGGGGTAAATTGTATAGAGCTTCATAAAAGTGTTTGTATTGTTCCGCCACATCCTCAGCTTTAAAAAACTGGGTACCCTGGGGAGATTTAATACATGCGACATAGTGGGAGTTTGTTCTCTGCTTAATTCTTTGCATCATGAATTTAGAAGCTTTGTTGCCATGGGTAAAGAATTTTTGTTGGGAGGATAGGTAGTATTTAGCAGAACGCTCATTCAAGATATTTTTCAGTACGTTTCTAAGAGAAAAAAGATCCGTCAGGTGTTGGGGTGCCAGAGAATGTTTGTGTATCTTCTCCAAGGAGTGAATCCGTGTCAATAAGGATGACATTTTTTTGTCAGATTCCTTCTTCAGAAAAGAGCACAGGCTGACCAAATGACCCCTGATAAATACTTTATGAGCATCCCACAAAGTCTGAGGCGATACTTCAGAAGTATTGTTCAATGCAAAGTATTCTCTCAATAGGGAAGCAATGTGAGATCTATGTTTCTCATTACCCAACAAGGACTCATTAAACCTCCAATGCAGGTTCTTACCAGACCTGGTAGAAGGGCAGAAATCACAAAAGAGCGGCGCAGGAGGGGAAGTGTTGCAGATGTTCATTTGACACAAATATATAATCTAATCTACTATTTGAGTTTTTTTGCTGCAGAATAAAAAGAATAGTCAATTAGATCAGAATTTAAGCTATGCCAAACATCTAGTAGACCCAGACTGAACATTTTTACTTGAATAGCCCTGAGGGCTTTAGAGGAAAAGGAGAATTTATTAGAAGAAGTATCAATGAGGGGATTAAAAGCTATATTGAAATCACCAGCCAGAATGAGGATTCCCTCTCTGTGGGTTTCCACCAATGACAAAAGAGATAAAAGCCAATTGGATTGATCAGTGTTGGGGGCATATACATTTACCAAAGTGTAAAGTGTCTGTCCAACCTAACCCTTCAAAATGATGTAGTGACCTTCTGGGTCTTGTATGTGGTGTTTGTAGCTAAAAGACAGGCCTTTTTGGAAGCCTATGTTCACTCCCCTCGAGGCAGCACCCCCAGCTCCACAATGATATCAGGTAGGGAATCTGGAAAATGAAAGATTTGGGTATTTGTTGTGTTTAGAATGAGTTTCTTGAAGAAAAACCAATGAGCATTTGTCTTTTCCCAAAGAGGAAAAAAACTGGCATCTCTTTGATGGGGATCTGAAGCCTTTGACATTATAGGAAACTATGCTAAGAACAGCCATATGGGAAGACATAGAAGGACGGGAAGTGTTCTAAAAACCAAATCAGAGGGAGTATGAGGGTAAATCTGCCTCGTAAGAAGAGCACTCTTGATGCTAGTACATATATGAGAAAAAAACATGTTTTTTTTAAACAGATGTTTTTAAGCATACCATGCCAATAAACAATTAAACATAAAACAACTATAAAAATAGAAGTAAACGAAAAAGTCGTATATGGAGGTACATCATTGTAAAACAAGTGATAAGGAGAGCACCACGGGAAAATAATCTCAAGAGGGGGAAACATTAGTAAATGACATTATAAAACTACGTACCTATGTGGGTAAAAAAAAGGTAACAGGACTTGGCAGTGCTATGGATATGAAAACTAAAGAAGGGAGGAAACAACAGGTGGTGTGAGAGAGAATATTGTGGAGAATAGAGGTGTCATATAGATATGACGAGGATTTAGAAAATAGCAAGAGATGAAGAAACAGCTCCCCTAAGGAGGCTAAGGTAGCAGAGATGTGCATGACCCTGGTCATCCAGAACCAGAAGGAGAATTAGATGTCATCTGGAGGTAAAGTGATTCTTTTCGGAGTGAGATTGTCAGTTCTCCGTCTGATGCGTTGCTGCTTGGGAGTCGTGGCTTGTTCCCATGTTTGGAGCTTGGGAAGAATCGGCAAGGTGGTAATATCTAAAACTCTGTCCTAGTTCTCTATATTCAAAGGAAAAATGTCCATGGTAGTATAGGCTTCAGGAAGGTCCACAAATGAAGAAATAGCCACATGTCTCCCAGAAAACATGAAAACTAAGCCAAACAAGAAAGTCTAGCGGTTTGGGATCTTCTTTTCTCTGAGAAGGTCTGTAAGAGGTTTAAGGGCCCTCCGTTTTTGTAATGTGTGAGGGGAAAGGTCCTGGTAAATCGAGACAGGCACATCACCCAGCAATATAGTGTCAGTTGATCTGGCTGCAGCTAATATCATTTCTTTATCTTGGAACTTTAGGAATCTGCATATAATGTCCCTAGGGGGATCGGTATCCTTAGGCCTGTGGTGTAATGCTCTGTGAGCCCTCTCAATAATGATGGTCGACGACTTGTCTTCCTCTATCAGAGTACACGCATAACTGCTGCGGGGATGTCCTCAGGTGTTACGGATTCAGGCACTCCCCTAAATCGGAGGTTATTTCTCCTACCCCAGTTTTCCTGATCCTCCAGGGAGATATACAGAGCGTTAATGTGGGACTTACAGAGTGCCAGTGAGTGGGAGACTGCTTCACTGTGTTCAATGGAGGAAGCTTGGATAGTCTCCAGGGCGTCGACTCTGTGGCATATGTGCTGTATCTCCTGATCTCCTGAGCCACCACTGTCAGTTTTTGCTTAATTGGGCCCAGTGCTTCTTCAAGGGCCTGCCTAGTAAACTTTCTCGATACAGGGAGGCTGCGGGTTTCGCTTGTGTCCTCTCCCTCACTGTCTCCATCCGATGTACCTTCTCCTGCATCGCTTTGGTTTTCTTAGGGGTAGAGGAGCTCTGTTGTTTTTTCAGGAATTTCATCATGCCAGAGGCCTGGGATGAGTTCTTAGCCAGAAAGCCAGTATCACCAGCTCTGGGCCCTCCGATCTTGACCATCTCCGCTTCCGTGGGCTAAAGATAGCTGCCACCACAGCAGGTTATGTTCCAGAGCTCAGCAAGATGCGGCCATCACGTTCAGGTGCTAGCTCCGCCCCCTGAACAAATCAATTCTAAACAAATTGGATTCATCATGAATTTCACAAAAAATCCTCATCAATAAATCCAGTTTTGGCGATTCACTTCAGACGAATCATATAAAACGGTGTCTGCCATTTTATGTTTGACATTCAGTAAACTAGTGAGGGAAACAGACTAAAGTAGATAGGTGAAAGGACTTCATATGCACTTGTGTGTAGATATCTTGTGGCACAAATCACAACGGTGGAGAAATGTCACCTACCCTTCCAGCTGACACAATACAGTAGCTCTCCAGTAAGCTGATGAATGACCTTTTTGGTGCGTTTCAGAATTCTATGCTCATTGTAAGGTTTAGAAACTACTATTAAGTAGGACCAAGAAACCAGATCAAAGTCATGAAGGTATCTCGTAACCAAACACGCCAGACAGATAGCCCTAGCCGGAAAAGGGCCACCATGTTGGTACTTTACAATGCTGCAAATCTTCAATACAAAAATAGGTGACTCATGCAGTTCCATGTCTTTACCCAAACTGATAAAATTGTCTTGACTTCCCAAAAATCGATCCTCTCCAGTGTGTCTACATAAACCAAACCATTGCCTTTGTAATGTTCTACTTTACAAGTTTTTGTTCTTAAAAAATGATGCTCACAAGCTGAATAATTGTGAGACCTTCTGGATCTTCCAGCTTGACACTTTAGTATACAATATTTTTTTTATTATGGATCTGAACAATACAATATAGCAAAACAGTACAGCATGGGAAAAACTTCCACATAAAAAGTCAAACCATTTGTTTGTGTTTTCAATGCTACTCAATTTGTAATATTTACAAAGAAGAAGGAAGAAAGAAAAATAAAGAGGGCAAAAAAGAAAAAGAATGGAGGGAGGGGAACTTGGGTATCTTTAATCTTCATATTGCATGCACCACATTCACAATCCAGGAAGAAAACAGCTGTGAAGAATATAACTGAGACTAAGGCTACTTTAGTCTCACAATTTTCCAGGAGCTTACCATCCTCAGACACCTTTAATTTATCCATTCTCCTCATAAGGTTCACAATATCAGCCCATTGAGCTGTGGAGGGGGGCTTGGGGGATCTCCAATGCCTAGGAATGACATATTGTGTAGCCACTATAAGGTGATGTAACAGGCCCTATTAGAACTGTTAATAATCCCTGGAAGAAAAGATAAACATGCAATCTCAGATGTAAGGTTCAGGGATTCATGACATAGAAAATTAAACAGAGAAGTAATATCATGCCATAAAGGTGAAATCAATGGGCTATTCCACAAAATATGTGTCAAGGTGCCAAGGGCTAAAGTGCATTTCCAACACTACACAAATGTCGAGGGGTATATACAGTCTAATTTAATTATTTTAGAGTTTTATACCAACCCGTGAGAATTTTATAACTGAGTTCTTTAATCCGAGTAGACACCAAGAGCTTATGTGGTAAAAAAAATGAACTATTCAATTTTTCCAATGAAAAAGTCCTTTACATTCGCCTCTCCAAACTTTACATAAATTCTGGCCTATAGTCCCCTGTCTCTTCTTGAAGTAACAATTTATAAATACAGGAAATGGTATGAGTTGGTGCTAGTTCTGCAAAGCACAGAGATTGTTTGAAATGTTTGAAGACAGAATAGATCACAGGGCCAATTCCAACAATCTCTCCCGAAGGCGAAAAAATTGAAGACATGCTTCGGGTAGTAACCTATCTGGGCCTACCAGCTCCTGTAGCAGACAATAAGGTACCACATAGCGCATTCTTCACTCTAGGAATGGATCAATTTGGGAGTTAAACAAAAATTGTAAACCAGAATTACTTTCAAAGAGAGCCGGATTCCCTAATAAAGGTGTAAAGGGGCCCAGAACCGTTATTAATTGGGAGGAATGAGCAAACCTTGACCATGACTGGTGTTGTATATGTAGAAGAGGAGGGTACAGAAGTGGGCATAACTACTGTGAAGAGGTACAAAGTTGGGCATAACTACTGTGATGGGGCACAAAGGTAGGCATAACTAATACGAAGGGGCACAAAGATGAGCATAACTACTCTGAAGGGGCACAAAGGTGGACATAACTATTGTGAATAGGCAGAAAAATGTGAATAACTACTGTGACAGGCACAAAGGTAGGCATAATTATAATGAAGGGCCACAAGGAGGGCATAAATATTGTGAAGGGGCCACAACTACTGTGAGGAGTGCACATTGTGGGCATTTATGTTGTAAAGGAGGCACAACATAGGCATAATTACTGTGAGGGGACACAATGGGGGCATTCGTACTGTGTGGTAGCACTAAGGGGAAATGCCCTAGATTACTCTGTTATACGTACATTGGGATGTCTCGTCTTACAGGAACAGCACAGCGCTCCCTTGTAGGTATTTACCAGTTAGAGTTACCATCCCTTCCTTATGTGATATTTTTTTTCTTTATCACCACAGGGACCTTGTTTCGGATCCACAGAACATCACGCCGACACGCCAGCGACACCCTGGATGAGGTAGGACCAGTTGTATCTTTCATTTATTGTAAGGAGTATTGGTACCACCATGTACCCTATGATAGATTTTATTAGGTGGGACTGGTTGAGTATAGTTATGCATTCAGTTAGAGGAGTGGCTTAGTATAAAAAAAAAAAATTGCTGCTGTGCGCATCTCTACTACTTCCTCTTTATATAAATTTAAGTCGCCTGAGGGGAGGGGATTTGGCGCAAATCTGAATGCTTTTCCCGGGTGCAGGAAAGCTTAGCTACAACTCTGCTTTTGTATCTTGGGGCCCACTATTTATCACTGTTCTCTATGAGGTGGAAAGTCAAGAGAGGGGGGTAAGGGCCGGTCAGGGAGAAATACTGTCGGAAGGTCAAAAGTTTCAAGAATCTCCTTGCGCTTAGTGGTAACGAATCAGATTTTCATAAATTGGCAGCTGCACATGTTAAAATGTTAATGTAAGAAGCCCAGGACCGTTAAATCACGCATAATGCCATGCAACCAGCCAATCCACAGGTAGCCATCCCCTGTGATGTCACAGCGCTAAAAAATCTTCATCCTGTGTTGTCTTCACCATTGTTCTGTGAGCTGAGCATAGGGAGAGATGTGACAAGTGTTTATGCGCTAGGGACAGTGCTGCTGCAATAATCTAGTGGCCATGTTTGATCCATCTACGATATTCTGCCATATTGTGTTAATAAGTTTACAGCAAATAATCTTAAAAGCAAAGTACCACTAGGGTTATAGTAGAGAGGAATCCCTAAGCTCAATTTTATTGCTTTGAGAAGAGTTTTCCCGCCTCAATGCTGTGTACCATATCTGGAGCTTTGGCTCCCCCGTCGGCATAACATCTGAAGGGTTAAATGCCAGTGATCGGAATTACCGCTGATTGCGGACATTAGCGGGAACCATTTTTATATATCCGGCTGCCAATGTAAATTTACTGTCGGTGGTCAGGAAAGGGTTAACTTCCAAGTCTTCCAAGCTTCCACACAGAGATTGGGAAGAATATGATTAGTCAGAGTGGTCTGGGTATACCTGGCTTATAGCGTTTCGTGACAAATTAATTTGTAACAAAATTTCTTGGCGAACTTTGGGGAAGCTGCCGAATAAAATTTTTCAAAACTACACTCATCTCTCTCTCTCTCTCTCTCTCTCTCTCTCTCTATATATATATATATATATATATATATATATAAATCATAAATATATAGGAACGCCAGTTTTGGCATGCAGCATGGTGGATGTTCGCCCCCTCCGGCACCTAATGTAGGTCTCTAATTATTTGTTACACTTGTATCAGCACCTGCTATTTATTATGAATTTACCCTATTATCATGTTTTTATGAATTATTGTACTGCACGAGTATGTATTTACACTATAATGTTTTTTATGCACATATATTGTCACTCACTGTATATGATTTGATCTTTGGATTACATCAATATATGAATTATGGTATTTTTACTATTAATTGGTATTTGATACACACATTAACCCTCTCAGTATCGAGCCACTTTTCACCTTAAATCCCAGGCCGATTTTTGCAAATCTGACATGTGTCACTTTATGTGGTAATAACTACAGAACGCTTTTACTTATCCAAGCCATTCTAAAATTGATTTCTCGTCACATATTGTGCTTCACGACAGTAGTAAATTTGTGGCAAAATATTTCATTTTTATTTATAAAAAAATGCCAGATTTAGCAAAAGTTTGGAAAAATTAGCAAATTTCAAAATTTCAATTTCTCTACTTTCAAAATACATAGTAATACCTCCAAAAATAGTTATTATTTTACATTCCCCATATGTATACTTTATGTTGACATCATTTTATAAATATAATTTTACTTTTTTTGGATGTGAGAAACTTTCCAAAACTATTTTTTTGAGCACCAGTTATAAAGTGATTTTGGGAGGCTTACCTAATGGAAATCACTAATAAATTACCCCATTTTAGAAACTACACCCCTCAAATTATGAAAAACTGATGTTACAAACTTTATTAACCCTTGAGGTGTTCCACAAGAACTATGACATATCAAAAGTTTAGGGAAAGCTCAGTGACGCTTTAAAGTGCTAGATTACTGTATATTAGTATTTTAAGGTACTCAGGGACTAGATTTGAGCGAATCTATTTGCCGCTTCGTAGATTCGTATCGAATCTTGGGATTTTTCAGCTGCGAAGCGAATCCGAATATTAGGTGATTTGCTTCGCTTTTGTATGCATTCGCTACGTAGTGTGTCCTATAAATTATTCTATTCTACATATATTCTACATATAATTTAGTTACTCTACACGCTGTCGCGTACGAATTCAATTCAGCGATGCAGACTTTTCCCTGGTAGTTACTCTTATACCCTGTTGCGTACGAATTCAATTCAGCGATGCAGACTCCTCCCTGGTAGTTCCGCCCCTTTCTCCAGCGCGGGAGGATGACGAGGCAACTCTGGAAATTAAGTTGCGCATTCGTGCGCCTCATCCCTTTTTCCCCCTTTTCAGGTTATTTGGGGAGCCCCTTGAAAGAGGGTTTTTTAAGGAACCTTTGCTGTTTTTTTTTTACCCATTTGGATTACAATTTTACCTATGTGGATTACAAATTGCGACTGAGTTTGGGACTCTGCCTCTGCTCCAGTTCTATGACAAGCGTATGACAATAGAAGAAAAGAGACTTAAACGTGTCCGTGAGCATACTAGGTAGGTGATATTTAAAATTTTTATATTATACCTATAATAATGTATTTGCACTTTACCATATATATGTCTGGAATATTCGCTCTGCCTCTGAGGAGTGCACGCCGCGGCCTCTCCTCATACGTGCCTGTGTATTACGTAATCGCTTAGACAATAGTACGCTGAGATTCGTAAGCTATTTGTACGCTCATGCGTACGTCTTCTAAGAAGTTGCGTACATTTTGTAAATGAATGTTTGTTATTAGTAAGCGAATGTTCGCTAATAGCACATAATAACGTATATGTTGTACGCAAATACAACTAATCTATTCGTCGAATATACGAGTTTTAGGAAAAGTTCTGCGAATGTTCGGTGAATAATTTTTTGAATGATTCGCTCATCTCTATCAGGGACCCAGGCTTTGTGCTTCTTACGTACCATAAAATATCTCTGAAAGGACGAAGAAATAATTTACGTTCTATCAATTATATCAAGAAGTTGCTGCCTAACCAGAATGTTTAAAACATATACTTTTATTAACATCTATTAAAATACACAGGGAAAAGAAAGGAACCTGATGAATCAGGTGTGTTAGGCTCTGAGTGGAAAATGAAGGTAAACCCCGGGTGGTTATGCAGCTGGTGGTAAACACATTAGCAAGTCATGGCATTCCCAGCGCCGGTGCCGCCACCTCACCACATGAGGTGGACGGCGTCTATGTGTATGTCTGGCGGTTTGCTGTGAATCCTGGCTGCTCCTGAGGAGCTTTAGATCAGCGAAACTCGTAGAATAGCTTGGCAGGGAGTATTATTCACTTCGATAGACTAATGGTTTATATGTAGATAGTGCTGGCTGTCTTATGGCTTTGTGTGGGGGAAGCAGTAAAGCTAATGAGGGTGTTGGTCTAATTGTAGTGGAGATTATTGGGAGCTGTGGCCCAAAGACACTGGGACTGATTCATTCCCTATCTCCAACAGAGCTATAGCACCCTCTGGTGTGCTTCTCCTATTCATTGAGGTTTTGCTGCCTGCCTCTCCCTTACAGCTATATGGGCTGACGGATGGTGGTCGTTTGATCATGTCGCCAGGCTTTGGGAGATTTATAGTGGTTGGGAGTGGAGATCAATAATTCTGCCTCTCACATCTTGGCAGCAGCAATTCCTCATTGTGTGTTTTGTGTAGTCTCCGGGATGACAATAGGGCTAACTGTTCAACCAGTATGGTAATCACTACTACTTGCTAATGTGTTTATCACTAGCTGCCTAACCCCCGGGGTTTACCTTCATTTTCCACTCAGAGCCTAACACACCTAATTCATCAGGTTCCTTTCTTTTCCCCCGTGTATTTTAATAGATGTTAATAAAAGTATATGTTTTAAACGTTCTGGTTAGGCAGTGACTTCTTCTTACGTACCATACAAGACAATTTGTATATTGATTATTGTCTTTTTATTTTATAGGATATCTTAAATATCATAGTTCTTGTTCTGTGCAGTAATCAATCAATGATATTTTACAAAAATGAAATTGGGCTATCAAACTTTTTTTTTTTTTTTTTTTACTGGAAGACAGTAATAAATATTGGCATTTCTGCTTTCCTGGAAAATCTGACTCACTAATTGTAAAATATATATCACTGGAAAACATTAGAATCATTGATAGGTCTTAAAAATGATGGGGCTTAAAGTAAAATGTAATTGTATAGTTGATGAAATGAATATTTTGAATTCATAAATATTCTTAAAAGTCACTTGGACAAAAAATTCTAGCCCTGACATTCGCACTCTTTTCAATTTTTCAAGCTTAATACATTCATGTTAGTTTTCCTCTAGAAAAACATAAAGCATCGAATATATTAATTGCTATTTACCTGGCTAATTAACTAAAAATATCGACTTCTCTTTGCCTTAATATGGTAAGTATCAGATGGTGTACTATGCTTAGACTGTATAGTCAGATTTCTAAATATCTGTAAACATTGCCTCTTTTTAATTGGCATTGGCACCATCTTATTCTTCACATTGTTTCTATGACAGCTGACTCTACTTCTGTGGAGTCTAAAGGGCACCTCTTGGCAATGCTAGACTTTGTTAAAAATAGTTCTTCAGGTTCTCACGTTAAAATCAGTTTCAAACAAAAAGTAAGTAAGAGATATTACACATCAAGTGCCAAAAAGTTGAAAGTGCTTGCTTTGCAATGTCCAAAATAATTGTAATACTGTTATCATTCCAGTAAAGTGATTCAGTTTCTAAACCACAAAGCATTTTCATAATCCCTCTTATGTCAAAAATCTGGACTAATAGTGAACCTGCTCTAGGCAGTGAACCATAAGCATTTTTAATTCCACTATTTATTATGTTAAAGCTACAGTACAATAAATATCAAATGTACAGTATTACTGTCGAAACAGTATATGGATTAACAGACCAGCTTCTATTGCTGATTTATTTAACATACTCTGGACATTTTTTTTTTGGAGCAGAACCCTATTATAATAAATGAGTTTCCTATAAGGAAATTACCTAGCCATAACCCAGTGCATTGTTGTTTTAGGCGGGTTGTTATGCTGACTAGCCAAGCATCGGCTGTTCAAGCATTTTGTAAGACTGGATACTGAGCCAATCAGGATACTGACTCGTGGTCCAAAGCCAGAGCCTGGCTGAGGATTGAAAGGGGTTGGCCATTTTCTGGTTACTGCTGACCAATGTGTTTGTTAGACTACTATATGACACTTAATGATTATTGAATTTCTGTGCCATTTTCTATATTTTATAAGATATGTTCTCTTGTTTTCAGATTTTTATTGTGCTATCCAGACAAGCTGAGGTCAGAAGCGCAGAGGAATCAGTACGCAAATGCAGGAACAAAGAACCTAGCTAGTGAGCCAAACAAGACTATCACTGGCAATGGCATATGGCCAGGAAGGGATTTAAATAGAGCTCCACGTCCGTGGATTAGAACCTGATAGGTCCATGGACTCGGCGCTCCATTAGTCAGAAACACTAGTACACAGAAATAGAGCAGTTGAGCTAAGTCCACTGCTAATCTACCCCAGTAACAGAACAGAACATTGCATCATGTTACTAAGGATGCTGTCAAGTCACCAGGGTGTGTGGCTCAGCAACGATGGCAGATCCTGCTGCTGGAGCCCAGACAGGTAAGTTTAGTACACATCTCACCTACTTATTGGTCACAAGTAATCAGAGAGTGGCCAACCCCTTTAAGCTCTGCGCTTAATCTCATCCTTGTGTGTGTTTTAGTCCTGGCTCATGTGAGTTTTGAGTGGTCCTCCAGTAGCTCTAACCCCTGATCAGACACAATGTGAGCAGGCACTCCATGAAGGCAAAAGATGTGTACAATTAAATTTTAGCTAACTGGCTGGCAGAAGGGACGCCAGACAGAGTCACAAAATGGGCCATCTATGGCGACATGTTGCTATGGCATTTCAGGTACAGGCAACTGTGGAAGAAGTCCAGTTGGTCTTTGTCTTGTGAGTTTATAATAGGCACAGGTCGAGCAGGAAGGCACCTATGCAAACTTTCTGACTAACCCCGACATTCCAGCACCTATATAAGTGGCACATCCCTCTTCCCAGGTGCCTGAGCGTTAAAGGTCCTTGTGTCCAACTAAGGTTGCATTCGTACATGCTTGTGTTCTTGAACTACTGACCTGTGCTTGTCTTCTGGATTCTGCTACCTGTGTGATCCTTGCCTGCTTCATCTCAATTCTCCTGTTGCTGACCCGTAATGCCTGACCTGTACTTGTGCCCCCTGCCCTGATCTGTTGCTTGTACAACTTCACCTCTGCCTCATCCTTTGGCTCTGCACTGTATCTCCTAGGATATAACTCAGCCTGTTGACTACGTCCGTACCTCTGGTACCTTGCTCTGGTACCACCTGGTCTGCCTGGGCCAGCTGCTTCATGTGCCAACCAACCTCAAGAGGTGGCAACCTGGTATTGTCCTCAGAAAAGTTTATCCCCACCATCATGGGTACTGTGAAGAACAAGAGGTTCACTTAGACAATGCCCTTGGAGGAGTTTGGTCACGGAGTAATTCCATTCTACTGCAGAGAAGGATTTTGAAAATAATCCACGAGTAACCATCTTACTGGAGGGAGCCTTTTGGGTTAGAACAGCTCCAGCTCCCAGAGAGGATTCATTCATCTCCAGAAAGAACTGCTTTGAGATGTCCAGGATTTTTGATCTTTCTCTCCCCCCCATCCTAACACAATGACAGCAATAGCAATAATGTCAGAGTAACACTGACATATATAGCTATGGGTAAACGCATGTTTGATATTAACTAGAGATGATCGAATCTATTCGCCGCTTCGTAGATTCATTAAGAATCCTCCTTTTATCCTACTCCGATTTTTTCAGATTTATTCAGATTTGCTTCGTATTATTCGTAAATGTTCTTAAAATTTTGAACGCTTTTGAACATTGAATATGCCCCCTCATGAGTGGGAAAGTGAAGATAAGCCCCCCTCAGAAGCGGGAAAAAACAGCCCGGCCCATCAGGAACTATCTATTTGCAAGTATACGGAGTGAAGACTCCTCCCTCATTACTCCGCCCTCCTCTCCTGTTCAAGCCAGCGGTGAACAAGATACCACAGCATGGCAAAACAACTGTGACCAAAGTGGGGAGAGATGGTGCTTGGTAGCGAGTACCCCAACCCACCATCCAGTTCAGAGATCACAGTGTCACAATTGGCCAGGAGAATCCCACCGGCTCCTGACTCGATGTTCGCCGTGCCGGCTGGTGCGGCGGACGCTGCTGGAGCGTCCACTCCGCCGCCTAGGAGGAGAACAACAACACCTTCCATGCGGCAGAATCCCATTGTGTGACGGCCCATGCCCAAACCCTATGGGACTACAGGAATGCGGTGGAGGACTGGGTCATCCAAGTACTGGACCATCCGAGGCCGGGAGACCCTACACTCGAGCGGCCGAAGGAAACCGTCCTATCGTTTTCAGTGGAGCAAGGCTGTAGCTTCCTTGCGGACAACGAGGACGGCAAGGAGTACTTTGTGGGCCGCAGGGCTCTGGGAGGGGTTGATCTTTCAGATCAAGTTCTGAAGCCCAACAGTGCCACACGAAAAACAAAACTGTGGTACAAAAAGCTGGCAATACATATTGTACAAACAGCAATGTACAATGTGTATGTGCTATTTAAGTGTACAGGACACACAGGAACTTTCCTTCACTTTCAAGAAGTAGTGATTAAGGCCCTAATTTTTCCAAACCAAGCAGAAGAGGGCCCCAGTACTTCTGCAAGTTACGGTGCCCGAGTTCTACCAGGACAACATTTCCCTGGTGAAGTCCCCCAAACAGCGAGGAAGGGAAGGACCCAAAAAAGATGCAGAGTGTGTTCAAAAAGGGGGATTAGGAAGGACACCATTTACCACTGCGAAACCTGCCCTGAAAAACCTGGCCTGTGCATCAAGGATTGTTTCAGAATCTACCATTATATTCCGAATAGTTTACATATCCACTTTTCACAACCACTACATATTCATTTCTGTGAGACACCTGTCAGGTAAAAAGTACCCTTTCCACCACTTAAAATGTTCGTACGGGGGTGCTCTTTCCAAAATGGGGTCACTTCTTTGGGTTTTTAGTTGCTGGGGACCTCAGGAATTTTTAAAATTACAAATGGCACGTAAAATCCATTTGTGTCTATTCAGGCCTGCAAATGCTTTCTGTGTGCCAAAACAGCGAGCTACAGCACATATGGGGTGTTGCCATAATGAGGAGAAAATAGGGAACACATACTGGGGTGCATTTTCTCCTTTAGCCCCTCGTGGATGTGAAAAATTGGTATATGGTTGTAATTTTGACATTTGTGTGCTTTAAAATCTTTTGACAAGTGTTTCTGCATTCTGTGAGACACATGTTTGTTTGCTGAAAAGTACCCTTTCCACCACTTAAAATGTTCGGACGGGGGTGGTCTTTCAAAAATGGGGCCACTTCTTGGGGTTTTTTAATTTCTGGGGACCTCAGGAAATTTTTAAATGCGACATGGCAATTAAAAGACCATGTCTGTTAATTCTGGCCTGCAAAATCCATATTTTGCAGTTTGCCTCTGGAGACCGGCAGTGTGTCCATATATGGGGTCACTTTTTGGGGGTTTCCACTGTAGGGCCAGCCTAATGTATCTTCATATGTGACATAGCTCCCAATTATTATTCCAGCTAAATCCGCTCTCCAAAAGCCATATGGTGCTCCTTTCACTGTGAAGCCTGCTGTGCGCCAGTACATCGGGCTACAAGAACATATGGGGTGTTGCTGTATTCGGGGGAAATGGTGAACAAAATGTGGGGTGCATTTTATCCAGTTACCCTTTGTGAAAGTGAAAAATGTGGGTGTAAAGCAACTTTTTTGTGAAAAAAATTGCAATTTTTCATTTTCACTGCCAAGTGTTTCCTAATTCTAGGAAACACCTTGGATCTCAAAGTGCTCACCATACACCTTGAAAGATTCCTTGAGGGGTGCTTTTACAAATATGGTCCCTTTTTGGGGATTTCCACTGTAGGGCCAGCTCAGAGTGTCTTCATATGCGACATAGCTCCCAATTATTATTCCAGCTAAATCCGCTCTCCAAAAGCCATATGGTGCTCCTTCCACTCTGAAGACTACTGTGAAGCCATGTTTACCCATGTTCACCCATTGCTCCAGCACCTTACATGTATTTTACAAGATTTAACAAGATAACCAAAGCCTGTAGAATCTTACATGTAGCTCTTGGATTTCTTTTTTAATTTCTCTGACTATCCCCAGGACTGTGACTATCCCCTGGACTGTGACTGTGATGAGGAGACATCCTCTGCGTCTGGAGGAAAGAAGGTTTGTACACAAACATAGAAAAGGATTCTTTACAGTAAGAGCAGTAAGACTATGGAACTCTCTACCTGAGGAGGTGGTGATGGTAAATTCACTAAATTAGTTCAAGAGGGGCCTGGATGTATTTCTGGAGTGTAATAATATTACAGGTTAGAGTTACTAGAGAGGGATCGTTGATCCAGGGAGTTATTCTGATTGCCTGATTGGAGTTGAGAAGGATTTTTTTTCCCCTAAAGGGGGGAAAATTGGCTTCTACCTCACAGGGTTTTTTTGCCTTCCTCTGGATCAACTTGTAGGATAACAGGCTGAACTGGATGGACAGATGTCTTTTTTCGGCCTTATAAACTATGTTGCATGGTCTGAACTTTGGATGAATTTGCAGGGACATCCAGTGAAGATTGTCAACTGTTTTGAATGTTTTCCATTTGTGAATAATTTTTCTACTGTGGAATGATGGACTTCAAATTGTTTTGGAAATAACCCTATAATAGAATGAGCGAGCATGCTCGTCCGAGCTTGGTGCTCGTTCGAGTATTACGGTACTCGTAAGTGCTCGCTGTCGACGAGTATCTCGCATGCTCGAGGAAATGGCAACTTCCGCATTGTGCATTTTTGGCGCCTATAAACTCAGCCAATCACAAGCCAGGAGACTCTGCGGTACACCCAGCATCACGTGGGGCCCTTACATGTCGATAGCAGGGGTTGGCTGGCCTGATCAGGTGACCCTGGAATATACTAGTGACTGCCCCGCGGTGCTCGGCTCAGATGCTGTCTGGATGTCGTTAGGGATAGAGCTGCTGCGTTTCAGGGAGAGTGTTAGGGCCTGCATTTAGTTCTTTGTTAGGCAGGAGTGATCTCAAAAGAACCCAAGATATTTTTTTTTGTCTCCTGGCTTAGCTGTCTGGCTGGCACTAGTAGTGCAGCTATCGCCATATATAACCCTTTTTCTTTTTTATTGTTATATCTCAGTGATACAAATCCATTTCATACAGCAGTGTGGAACCATTCTGTGTGTCACAGTTCAGCTGTCCACTCACTACAATACGTATTTTCTGTCCAGGTGACACATTCTGTACGTCACTTAATCCAACAAGGTCTTTTGCTCTCACTTATATAGCTGATCACAAAAATCTTGTGCGACATTTTGTCTGGGTCGCAGTCAAAATAGCCACAGTCAGCAGGGTGTGAGTTAGGTCTACGATAGTTCTGCACGTCACGTTTCCAAAAAAAAACAAAACTAAAAAAAAATATATAAAAAAAATATATATAAAAAAATAGTTTCTTTGTTGTTTTAGCTCAGTGATACGAATCCATTTTCACACAGCTGCGTAGAACCATTCTGTGTGTCACAGTTCAGCTGTGCACTCACTACAATCCGTATTTTCTGTCCAGGTGACACTTTCTATATGTCACTTAATCCAACAAGATCTTTTGCTCTCACTTAGTATAGCTTGATCAACAAAAATCTCTGTGCGACATTTGTCCTGGGTCGCAGTTCAAAAATAGCCACCGTCAGCAGGGTGTGAGTTAGGTCTACGATAGTTTCTGGCACGTCACGTTCCAAAAAAAAACAAAACTAAAAAAAAAATAAAAAAAAAAAAATATATATAAAAAAAA
>ONZH01010956.1:0-37506 GCA_900303285.1 Rhinella marina | reverse complement strand
ACACGCAAGAATTCCCTCTCCTCACTGGCCTGACTCTCCATTTCCTCCTCCTCCTCGTCCTCCTCTTCAGCCCATACACGCTCAAGAGTTAAGGACTGAGCACTGGTACCCTCTACTGTCTCGCCGACATTCTCCTCCTCTTCCTCCTCATCCTCATCCCCCTCCTCCGATACGCGCTGAGAAACAGACCGGAGGGTGCTCTGGCTATCAAGCGACGTATCTTCCTCCACCATCTCTTGTGACAAGCGCAAAGCATCCGACTTGATACTGAGCAGTGAGTTTTTCAACAGGCAAAGCAGCGGGATGGTGAGGCTGATAATGGCGGCATCGCCGCTGACCATCTGTGTTGACTCCTCAAAGTTGCTCAACACCTGGCAGATATCAGACATCCACGTCCACTCCTCATTGTAGACTTGAGGAATCTGACTGACCTGACTACCAGTTCTGGTGGAAGTTGACATCTGGCAGTCTACAATCGCTCTGCGCTGCTGGTAAACTCTGGATAACATGTTTAATGTGGAATTCCATCTCGTGGGCACGTCGCACAACAGTCGGTGAGCCGGCAGTTGTAGGCGGCGCTGCGCTGCCCTGAGAGTGGCAGCATCTGTAGTCGACTTGCGGAAATGCGCACAGATGTGGCGCACCTTGGTGAGCAAATCAGACAGATTGGGGTATGTCTTGAGGAACCGCTGAACTATTAGATTGAATACGTTGGCCAGGCATGGCACATGTGTCAGTCTGCCGAGTTGCAGAGCCTCCACCAGGTTACGCCCGTTGTCACACACAACCATGCCTGGCTTGAGGTTCAGCGGTGCCAGCCACACATCGGTCTGCGCCGTGATGCCCTGTAACAGCTCTTGGGCGGCGTGCCTTTTGTCACCTAAGCTCAGCAGTTTGAGCACCGCCTGCTGGCGCTTACCCACGGCACTGCTGCTGCGCCTAGAGCTACCGACTGAAGGCGCCGTGCCCACGGATGGTAATTCGGTGGAGGAGGAGGGTTCGGAGGAGGAGGAGGCATAGTACGTCTGAGAGACCGTGACCGAGGTAGGCCCCGCAATCCTCGGTGTGGGCAGTACATGAGCGGCCCCAGGGTCAT
Organism: Rhinella marina; assembly: GCA_900303285.1. Classification (NCBI taxonomy): domain Eukaryota; kingdom Metazoa; phylum Chordata; class Amphibia; order Anura; family Bufonidae; genus Rhinella; species Rhinella marina. The sequence goes on along the minus strand of ONZH01010956.1, from coordinate 36,410 downwards.
TCTCGGTCCCAGCCTCCACCAAGTTAACCCAATGTGCCGTCAGTGAGATATAGTGTCCCTGCCCGGCAGCACTTGTCCACGTGTCCGTGGTTAGGTGGACCTTCTCAGAAACAGCGTTGGTCAGGGCACGGATGATGTTCTGTGACACGTGCTGGTGTAGGGCTGGGACGGCACATCGGGAAAAATAGTGGCGGCTGGGGACCGAATACCGAGGGGCAGCCACCGCCATGAGATTTCTAAAGGCCTCGGTCTCTACCAGCCTATAGGGCAGCATCTCCAGGCTAAACAATTTGGAGATGTGGACGTTGAGGGCTTGGGCATGTGGGTGGGTGGAACTGTATTTCCTCTTGCGCTCCAGCGTCTGCTGTAAAGACAGCTGAATGCTGCGCTGGGACACGTTGGTGGACACTGTGGAGGATCGTGGAGGCGAAGGTGTGGTTTTCCGGCGGGAGACGCTCGTGCCGGGGTCCTGGGCAGGGGGGTTGACTAGCAGAGGCAGCGAGTGACGCAGGGGTTGACTATCAGTGGCAGCGAGTGACACAGGGGAAGGAGCAGTGTCTTCACTCGGCATATCAACCCAGCTTGGGTCAGTCACCTCGTCATCCTCCGATTCCTCAGTCTGCTCCCCCCTCGGAATTCCTCCCCTAACAACAACTTCACCACTGTCTGACAACCGTGTCTCCTCATCGTCCGACACCTCTTTACAAACTTCTTCCACTAAGTCAACATTGTCATCATCATCATCATCCACAGACTGCGACAGTTGGAAAATTTGGGCATCGGGAACGAGGTCAGCAGCAACCTGAGAAGTGGTTTGTGACTCTGGGAAGGGTCCAGAAAACAGTTCCTGAGAGTATGCCGGATCGCATTCCAAATTTTCCTGGGAGGGGGCAGACTGGGGGGAAGGAGGTTGAGGTGTAGGAGCCATAGGAGTGCTCCCTTGGGTAATGTGGGTGGACTGCGTGGAAGACTGACTGGTGGACAAATTACTTGAAGCATTGTCCGCAATCCATGAGATCAGCTGTTCTTACTGTTGTGGTTTTAACAGTCCTCTACCACGTGTCCCTGTAAGTTGAGACATGAAGCTAGGGAGTGTAGCTCTGCGGAATTCCCCTGCTCCATCATCAGCAGGTACTGTCTCACCCTGCCCAGGACCACGGCCTCTGCCCCCTGCAGTAATTGAATGCCCACGCCCACGCCCTCGTCCTCGACCCTTAGCCCTGGGGTTCAACATTTTTTGTATATAAAGTGTATGATATAAAAAAAAAAAATTAAACGGGCCTGGTGTACTGAAACCCACAAACTTGTTCAGTCTGGTAGAATTAAGTGACGTACAGAAAGTGTCACCTGGACAGATTATACGGATTGGAGCGAGTGTGCTGAACTGTGACACACAGAAAGGTTACACGCAGCTGAGTAAAATGGATTTGTATCACTGAGCTAAAACAACAAAAAAAACTAATTTTTTTTATATTTTGTTTTTTATATTTTTTTTTTAATTTTGTTTTTTTGGGAACGTGACGTGCAGAAACTATCATTGAACTGACTGACACCCTGTTAACGGTGGCTATTTAGACTGCGACCCAGACAAATGTCGCACAGAGAGTTTTCTGGATCAAGCTGTAGATGTTATTGGTAGCAAATGACTTGGTTGTATCCTCTGACGTACAGAAAGTGTCACCTGGACAGTATATACGGATCGGAGCGAGTGTGCTGAACTGACACACAGAAAGGTTACACGCAGCTGAGTAAAATGGATTTGTATCACTTTGCACTACTGTAGTAGTTGTGCACTACTAGTGCCAGCCAGCCAAGCCAGGAAAAAAAATTTCCTCTAGCCCTTAGAAGGGCTGTTGGGTTCTTTGTGGGTGATTCCTGCCTAACAGAGAACTAAATGCAGGCCCTAACACTGTCCCTGAAAGGCAGCAGCTCTATCCCTAACGACACCCAGACGGCATCTGAGCCGAGCACCGCGGGCAGTCACTAGTATATTCCAGGGTCACCTGATCAGGCCAGCCAACCCCTGCAATCGACATGTAAGGGCCCCACGTGATGCTGGGTGTACCGCAGAGTCTCCTGGCTTGTGATTGGCTGTGTTTATAGGCGCCAAAAAAGCACGATGCGGAAGTTGCCATTTCCTCGAGTATGGCGAGATACTCCTCCGAGCAGCGAGCACTTACGAGTACCCTAATACTCGAACGAGCACCAAGCTCGGACGAGTATGCTCGCTCATCTCTAATCTGGATAGATTGGAGGCTTGGGCAGAGAAGTGGCAGATGAGGTTTAACACTGACAAATGTAAGGTTATGCACATGGGAAGGAATAATGCAAGTCACCAGTACATACTTAATGGAAAAACACTGGGTAACACTGACATGGAAAAGGACCTAGGAATTTTAGTAAACAGCAAACTAAGCTGTAGATCCAGTGTCAGACAGCTACTGCCAAGGCCAATAAGATAATGGATTGCATCAGGATGCCCATGATGAGAACATAGTCCTGCCACTTTACAAATCACTAGTCAGACCACACATGGAGTACTGTGTACAGTTCTGGGCTCCTGTGAACAAGGCAGACATAGCAGAGCTGGAGAGGGTTCAGTGGAGGGCAACTAAAGTAAGAAATGGAATGGGTGCACTACAGTACCCAGAAAGATTATAAAAATTATGGTTATTTACTTTAGAAAAAAGACGACTGAGGGGAGATTTAATAACTATGTATAAATATATCAGGGGCCAATACAGAGATCTCTGCCATGATCTATTTATCCCCAGGACTGTGACTGTGACGAGGGGACATCCTCTGCGTCTGGAGGTAAGAAGATTTGTACACAAACATAGAAGAGGATTCTTTACTGTAAGAGCAGTGAGACTATGGAACTCTCTGCCTGAGGAGGTGGTGATGGTAAGTTCACTAAAAGAGTTCAAGAGGGGCCTGGATATATTTCTGGAGGGTAACAATATTACAGGTTATAGTTACTAGAGATGGGTCATTGATCCAGGAAGTTATTCTGATTGCCTGATTGGAGTTGGGAAGGAATTTTTTCCCCTGAAGTGAGGAAAATTGGCTTCTACCTCACAGGGGTTTTTTTGCTTTCCTCTGGATCAACTTGTAGGATAACAGTCCGAACTGGATGGACAGATGTCTTTTTTCGGCCTTATAAACTATGTAACTATGTTACTATGTTACAGATATCCCGACATACTTTGAGGTGGAGGCAGCCTTATGCCGCTTTGACACTAGGCTCCATGCTGCCTCCCGGCTTATTCACGGCCTGCAGCTGGAGCTCCGAGAGCTGCAGCCGATGATGGCCAGACGTTGTCAAAGGCCGGGGTAACCTTTTTATTTCCTTCTTATTTACTTATTTATTTTTTGTTGAAAGTTATTATTTATTTTACTAAAATTATTCTTCTAAAACCTGTGTTTTTATTGTTTTTTATACCTTTAACACCTTTCTGACATAGTGTGAAGAAGACAGGGTTGTCTGTTTAGGCCAGAGCCTCCAAAAATTGTGAATTGGCTGGAGCCCACATTAGTATGAAGAAGACAGGGTTGTCTGTTTAGGCCGGAGCCTCAAAAAATTGTGCATAGGCCGTAGCCTGCATTAGTGTGAAGACGACAAGGTTGTCTAACTTCTCTGTTTAGGTCGGAGCCTCCAAAAATTATGCATAGCACGGAGCCCGCATTAGTGTGAAGAAGACAGGGTTGTCTGTTTAGGCCGGAGCCTCCTAAAATTGTGCATAGACCAGAGCCCGCATTAGTGTGAAGAAGACAGGGTAGTCTGTTTAGGCTGGAGCCTCCAAAAATTGTGCATAGGCCGGAGCCCACATTAGTGTGAAGACAGGGTTGTCACTTTAGGCCGGAGCCTCCAAAAATTGTCCAAAGGCCATTTTCCCGGATTAATGAACACAGGGTGTTTTCAGGCCAAGCAATAATAAATTACACACACTCCGGTTCTCGTATTACAGTAATAAGTGCTAATGTTGAAAACGGAGGCGGAGGTAAATAACAGTTTTGGGATTTTGGTTTGGGGAGTTCAGGTTCGCTCAGCCAATGACACGAGACGTTTGGCATGCAACTTTTTGGGCCAGCTGACAGCAAGAGCGGGAAGACACTGACTATTTTGGCTTACCAGGCCTGATCTAATCATCTGCCTCAGCAAAAGGAGTGTGAAAATTAGAGGTGATCCAGCCTTTATTCATTTTTATAAAGGTGGGTTTTTTTTACGCTGCCAGCCCCCCAGTGGCGCAAAAAAACCCTCTCTGACATGACACTTGAGGTTGGGCAGGAAAGAAGCCCTAATGCATAGTGGGCAAGTTCCGGCCACTGTTGTATTCTGGCTGCCCAGAAGTCCAGTGGGTCTGAGAAGAGGCTTCGCAAGCTAGACTGCAGGTAAGCCTAATCCTGTTCATTGAGGCTCACTTGGCTGTGGCTGTTAGGAGGCTGAAAAAAATTGTTGCATCATACTGATGAGGCTTAACTGGTTGCTGCTGGTTGTAGCAGGAGGTGGGTGACTCTGCCGGACCTCACTTTCAGAGATGCTGGCAGCAGGCTGGGGCTGGCTGAAAGCCGTGGCAAGGTTAGTACATAGCTGCTCCCGGTATGAAGCCAATTTCTCCTCCCTTTCCTGAGGAGGAAAACAATCCCCCATGTTGGAGTGATACCGCGGGTCCAGAAGCATCGCAAGCCAGTATTCGTTAGTATGCCTTATTTTTAGCATACGCCTGTCAGTGGGTAAGCATGTGAGCATACAGCTCGCCATTCTGGCCAGCGTGCCCGAGGAGGCAGTTCTTTCCATCTCAGCCTCTCTCTGAGACACTTGAGTGTCCCTGAAGGTGTCATCGTCATCCCCCAGCTCCTCCAACTGTGATTCCTCCTCCTCCTGGTCATCATCAAACTCCTCTTCCTCCCCCTCCTCTACCTGAAACTCCTCATCCTCATCCTCCTCCTGCACCTCCATGGAACTTTGTCGTTGGGGCTCCCCAACAGTGACAGCATGGCGTGCAGAGAGATGTCTAGGATTTCCTTCCCCCATTGCCCCCTGCTGCATGAGCGACAGTGTCTTTTCAAGGACAAATATTAGTGAAACAACGTCGTTCACACCGCAGCTGTCCCGGCTGACCAATTTAGTGGCTTCTTCAAAGTGCTTCAGCATAGTGCAGGCATCTCGGACCAGCCTCCACTGACAGAAATCTAAGCCACATCTGCTCCCTACGGTTGATGATTCTGGCTGCTGCTGGACAAAGTCATCCACTGCTCTCCGCTGCTCAAGGAGCCGCTGCAACATATGAAGCATGGAATTCCACCGAGTTGGCATGTCACCTATCAACCTGTGTGGCGGAAGACTGTTTTGCCACTGCAAGTCCAGCAAAGTGTTGTGGGACACATAAGAGTGACTCAAATGAGTGCAAAGCTTCTGTGACTTTGCCAGCACTGTGCGCAGGCCAGTGAATGTTTTGAGAAATCTCTGAACCACTATATTTAAGACATGTGCCACACAAGGAGCATGCCTGAATTGCCCCAAGTACAGCGCTGCCACTATATTTGTCCAGTTGTCACTCACGACCTTGCCCACATCCAGCTGGTGGGGAGACAGCCAGCGTGCAATTTGCTGCTTGATGTGATGCAGCAAGCGCTGGCCTATGTGCCTGGTGTTGCCAAGACAGATTAAGTCTAACACAGCATGGCGTTTAACCTGGCACATATGATAGGAAGGAGGGTGGTCAAATCTCTGCCCTGATGCTCCTGCAGGCGGACTGCCCATGGAGGTGGAGGAGGGAGCTGATAAGTGTTGGGTGGTCTGCAATCCTGGCTGGATAGCGCATGGAGGTGCCAAAAGCAATTGGCCCTGTTGCTGGGGGGTTGCTGCCTCGCTGCCACTAAAAACATTCAGTCAGTGGGCCGTAAAGTACATGTATTACCCCTGGCCATAAGCACTGCTTCAGGTGTCGACCATGACCATGCACGGTGTTTCAGAGAGACAGCAGCAGGGAGCGTCCTATATTGTCTGCCACATGCGAGTAAAGGGCGGGGATATCTTGTTTGAAAAGTAATGCTGGCTAGGGATCTGCCAGCGTGGCTGAGTGCAAGCCATCAGCTCCCTAAAAGCTGTACAATCAACTAAATTGTATGGCAGAGACTGCACATTCAGCAACTTGGTCAGGTGAGGATTAAGTTTGCGCACTGTTGGATTGCTGGTTGCATAAACTTGCTTCCTGGCCATGCACTCAGCGATGGACAGCTGACGAGTAAGAGGAGGTGGAGAAACGCACGCGGTTGACGACGAGGTGTATGTACCAGTTACGCCTCTGGATGCGGGCTGCCTGACGCTAGGGACCTGGGAGAAGTAGCCAGCTCTTTGCCACAATTCAATTTCTGCTTACAGAAATTGTACGTGGCCATGCTGTCCCCTGGCAGAGTGGTGAAATACTTCCACACACCTGACGTTCGGCCTCCAGAGGTGACCAAGTTTGTAGCCATTGCACGCATAGACCCTGTTGCCGGCCCCACTATACTTGGGGTCTCACTAGTTCGCAAGGCTGGCCTGGCCCTTGGGCCTAACTTGCCTCTGTCCTCTGTTGCTGCCACTACCACCGCCCTCCTCCTCGGAGATCAAATCCTCCTCACCAGCCCTATTCGCCTCCCAGGTCCTCCTGTCTAACACATCATCATCGGACCCCACCACTTTTGTCTGACTGCAATATCGGCTGTTCCCCACCAACCTCTGCTTTCTGGCAGTCCAAATTCTGACTGTTCTCTAAAATATCATCAGGGAGGCTTTCCTCCACATCTGCCGGATTGTGCGATAGGGTTCGATGGCCTTTTATTTAAAAAAATGCAGAAGGGACACCACTAGAAGGGGACACTGAAGGCTGAGAGGTGGCAGAAAATGACGGGCTTTGCTGGAGTGGAATGGTGAAGCAGGAGGAACGCTTTGAGACTGACCCCTGGCTACATGATACTGTATCAGCAGAAGAAAGCACATCATCAGGCTGTAATTGAGATGAGTGAGCCATCCACTCCACTACCTCATCCATTTTCTCCTCTTCAACAATTTTGCGCCTTGGTGGGTTAGTCTGGTGGAACAGTGGCCAACTACTACGAATTCTACTGGTAGAAGCTGCAGCTACATATCCTTTGCCACTGCTGGCCTGTGCCACCTTCTTTTTTTTCGGGCTCCAGGTCTGGTTGGAAATGGAACCCTTTTGCTTTTCCGTACCAGACATTTTCACTTGACTGTGGCCCTGCAGGTCTTTGTCTCTCTCCCTGTCTCTCTCCCTGTCTCTCTCCATGCCTGATTAATATTCGTAGCCCTGCACTGGCCCTGATATGTGTATTATTATGGATGCCCAGAACAAAACCACAATTTCCATAAAACTGTTTTTTGTCTTTCACAACTTCACAGTGCTTCTGCTCGTCTCAGCAGTCACAGCACAACTGATGTCACTGGCTTACCGAGCCTATGGGCCAATCAGAGCAAGCCGTTCCCAGTAGGTCAGGTTCCGGACCGGGTTCTTCCTGGATTCTTCCCAGAAAATTGTGAAGATTCATATCGAATCTACGAAGCGGCGAATAGATTCGCTCATCTCTGTTAGCAGCTGTGAGAACCGTAAGATCTGTAGAAAGTGCAATACTGTATAATAACTGCCAGTCCATGCATGCCGAGAACTGTGATTCCTGTATTTGAAATTTATCTGCAAGTAAAGAATTGTTCATCTGTTAAACCTGCCTCATCATTGCCTTGCACCTCAAAATTCATCACCACCAGGCCAGAGAGTTCCATAACTATGGAGTGTCAATGCATGGCTCAGCAAAGCTACGGAGAGAGGACTGATTCCATGAGTGATTACTACCATTTTTATTGCTACCACTAGTGTTGAGTGAATCGAGCTTCGGATCATCGATCCAATGAAGATTTAGTCAAACACTTTGATTTTAAAACTGCCTCCGTACAGCATTAAAATGTATTGGCTCCATGGAACCAAACTTCGTTTCCCCTGAAGTTTTTTTATCCCATAACACTGATAAGGGATAATTTTTGGAAGATTTGGAATATGAAAAAGCATGAGACATGTGCTGGCGCAGTATGTTAACAGTGTTGTATGTTAATGCTGTCAAACTTGCATTTACCCATAGCTATGTATGTCAGCGTCATTCAGACATCATTTACTATTGCTGTCATTGCATTCCAGAGCTTGGGGAGGGGGAGGGGAAAAAATCATAAAAAATAAATGAAAAGAGATAATAAGTTTTCCTAAAAATTATCCTAAGAGGCTAAAAGGGTTTATATACCAACTGTCAGTGCAATTGGAGCAACTTTGGTCGAGCCCAAATTGATTCGGGCCCGAATCGAACTTTCAAAAATTCGGCAAATCGGAACCGAAACAAATCTCAACTAGCTCTTCTCTACTGCATACATTAGTGTCTGTTGCCAGGAGTGACAAATTGTAGGTGTTTCCTTCATTTTTGGGGTGTTAATTCCAGTAAGTTAAGTATATGATTTAGGATTAATGAAACACAAAATAGGCACTCTATTTGGTCAGTATACCTTTGCTATCATTTCAACTTATGCTTCATGTATATTTACATAGTACTATACTGTCAGGATTATGTTGGATTTATGCCACACATACAGTATGCTATTGTCCATTGGTAGATGATACTGATATTTTTATGTAATGGTTGGCCCTTCTTAACCAGACTCCAGTCATGTAGGTGTGTATCTGCTTTTATCTATTTTTGTATTATATGTTCTATTCAGATTGATTATTCAATACATGTGATTTGATTCCATGATTACTTTGTGCATTATGTTGGTATTTTTTATCGGTCATATATATTTATTTACAACATTGGCCTATATTTGTATGCCCAGTCATTATCAATTGATTTTTAGTATTTGAATGTTGTTAGGATAATGAATGGGGATTGCCAGCACCCAGCTCTATGACAGGGTGGGACACGAAAGACACAACCCTGTTTTCCTTGTGTGGTTTCTACAGAGTAATGGAAAATGAACAATGAAGTACTTTATCCATTACAGGAGATGCTGGAGGTGGTTTCCACCAGTAGTTGTACAAAATTGTGCCCATCTTCAGGAACACCTTTTATAACACCATAAGTTCCATATTCCAGACATGAAGTTCAATTTGCTGTCCTTGGTGAGTGTGGAGGCCATAGTTTCTCCATATGTTCTTCAATGAATGCCATATGAACTCCGGGGTGCATGCAACGTATGGAAAGTCGCACTGTCTTGCTGAAACAACCACATACTAACCTGGAGCAAGGGTACTTTGGACTGTGGATGTTTTGCTCCTACTCAACTACGCAAATATATCAAATCACTACTTTTGTGCACTTGGAAGGGTTAACGTGCACTATGATTTATACATTGTTTACACTTACTTATTAGATATTGTTGAACTACATATTATGTTTATTGTAATATATCCTGTTCATTTGCACTGTTATTACACTATGTCTGCACTGTACTGTGGAAAGGGTTAATGCACAACCAGCTAATAATGAGAGACTTTGGGACTTTCTATCTATGCACTGAGAAGATGGAAATCTTCCACAGTTACTATAAAGGACTATACAAAGACAAAAAAGATAGACACAGTGACCTTTTGACTGTCTAGTTTAGCTCAGATCACCAGAGTGATTTGTTTACATGGTGAAAACAGGTCATAAGAGTCCAAACTGAAAAAAGTGAAGATTGACAGGAGGTAAGCAGCTACATGAGCATATCTGATGAAAACCATAGTAATCCCGGAAAACCCATTTAATTGCTATGTCCACCTTTCTTAGAGCAATTTAAAATGTATGCAAAAAAAAAAAAACACTTTCATTGCATTGTTTACATTCATTTTTTTTTACTTTGTTACATTTTGTATTGACATTTTCCTGGTATTTTTGAGGTCCTATAGAATGGTCTATGACGAAAAATACTAGGAAAATTGTGGGTTTTTTTGTAAAAAACGTAACTATCCCAAATTACCCTACAGTAACATCCAAATTGAAATGCTGTGTATGTAAATCTAATATTTTACTAGGAGTTTTCTATGTTCGGGGGCCTTTAGGGAAGACTCCCACCGACACACACGCCTGGACCTGCAGAGGGAAGAATATTTCCTCACCTCTATGTTCTGACTCCTTCGCTCAGCCACTGCCACTGCATCACTTTAGTCTCCACATGTCAACATGGGGTTCGGCAGCTGCTGCAGCCAACGCAGCAGAAACATATGATTCTTGCACCACACAACCCATTAACGTGACTAAAGGGGGATACATCACTGCTGCAGCCAGTTATTGGTTGGAGTGGCTGTCAATATGGATGTTCACATGAGGAGACCAGAGCACTGCAGCAACAGAGGGGGACTAAGGAGCCAGAAACCAGCAGCAGGGAGCATATAAATATGCTTCCCTCCACAGGTAAGGACACTTGGGAGGGGTCTGCTCAAGTATCACCTGAAGATGGAAAACCCCTTTAATGTAGCATTTAGATGCAGAATTTTTTAAAATGCACTGAATACATCGAAAACATGGGCAAATTAAGTCCATGAAGCAAACCTTAGAAATAGCATTTCTCCTCTTTGTAATGCAGTATAATATAATAAAGTCCTCTAAAGTCTTATTTATGACTCAGTAAAACATTCAAATTAGAGTTTTCACTGGAGCCATCCAACTGATTATGCAATTTATAATTAATGTCATTCAAGTAGCATCTTATAACTGTAATTGTTACAGCATAATATATTGCCAACATCTTATTGAGAAGGAACACGAGGAGTTAAAGATGGAGGTGGCTCATTGCACAAAGTGCTTGTTTACTTGACGTGCATTGATATATCTGACTGATAATACCAAAGTAGGCCCAAAGAGAGCAGCATCCATAAGCGCAAGTCGTATAATGCAGTTATTCATCTGCCAAGAATATTTATGCATGTAATATACTTCTGTCACTGCGCTCTCACTGCCGCATTATTGTGGAATGATTCGGCAGGAACGGGCTATACTTTTTTCATAAACTGACAGTTTAGATTTTATTTTCTTCTAGTGCCGGAGTTGATGATCGTGCTTTTTTGTTGAAAAATAAATGATTTATAATCACAGGCTGAAAATCAAACAACATGATCCAGACCAAGTCAACTGCTGAAAATTAAAGCAAAATCTAGTTTCAATTGAGCTTCATTCACTTTAAAAACGATTATAATGTGGGGATAAATTATTATTTTTAAATGTATTTGCTTTTGTTTTTATTTTATTTTTTATCTAAATCTATATGTTAGAATTTACTTCAGACTGTATCTGGGACAGCAGGGATAAAATGATGTATATAAGATCCATCACTTTCATCTTCTATATGCAGATCATACATAATATTGACCTAACAGACATTAGCCAGTAAATCAATATTAGTGCTTTTTCACACCATGTTTTCTGTTTCAGTTCTACTGATCAGGTTTTTATGCACTAATACAATAGATGCAAGCATTATATCTGGACTAAGCCCTCACTCTTATATGATAAAATCCAAGACTCTCTGCCAAAATATTTTGATCAAAACACATCTATGCCTGCCTACCAGCGCCAAGGTGGTCTCAGTCAGGCAGGTCCTACTCTAAACCTGCATATGTTGTTGTGCATCTACATTCAGGAGAGCAGACCCTGCACATATAGTGTGCTGCTCCTAGTCACCTCTGTGTGCATTCAGCAACCAATGAGGAGAATGCACAGCTATATGTACCACCTAATCAAGGCAGTCTGTTTGATAGTAGGAGCAAAAGTGCACAAAAATGCTACTCCCAGGATAAAATAGGAGCACATTCACACTTGAAGGTGCCACTCCCTCAAGTGTATACTACAAACTAAGCAAAAATCCCAAAGAAAATATAAAAACAAAGATAAAAACATCCTGCACGATATGATAAATCGATTTATCGTATGGTTTTTGCTAGATAAGCACACTCACAATCGGGATAATGTATGGTAAAAGGGGGATGCTTTATTGGTATGAACAAAATAATTTTAAAAGGCAATTAACTATAAAATAATCTATTTTAAAATAAAATGACCTGGGTAGGGTCCTATATATAACAGCTGATCAATTAGGCTCAGATGACTTAGGTCTAATTGTTAATACCAAGTAGATTGAGTAGTTAAATGCGCACAGAGCTCTTTGTTAGTGCACTAATATGTGTACAAAGTCCATGCCCAGATGAGGATGGATAAAGGACCGTTGACTCCAGGTTAGATATCTACTTGTAACTATATATCAGTCCAGTCTGGAGTTTGATCACTTTGTTATTCTTTGTGTATATTAAAGTTGGGTACGTTACCCTTAGTCACTTTGTTATTCTTTGTGTATATTAAAGTTGGGTACGTTACCCTTAGTCACTTTGTTATTCTTTGTGTATAATAAAGTTGGGTACGTTACCCTCCGGTGCTGTGGGTGAACAGCCGATCCTCCTGTCCTGTGCGTCCTGCTCTGATTCACGCGCGCGGTCAGCGCACCTTTTTTCAGCATCCCACGTGGCGTCCCACGTGGATGCTGCACTGTTTGTCAATGGTGGTGTCTGCCAGGTATTAGCGATGTTTCTTTATCACAGATCGCTTTCTTGGAGCAATGTTCTTGGAGGGAGACCGGCTTGTGCTATTATACTTATTTTGAAGAGGGAGTAGTCCTTGGATATATTATCTTGGTCTTTTTCAAGAGATAAATAGATAGCTATCCAGTTCCATCCAGAGACTTCCCATAGAATACATATGTTCTTTAGGAGCTGCCACTTATTTTGACCATACGCGTTTCGGAGTTCTTCCCCTTCCTCAGTGGGTATGGTCAAAATAAGTGGCAGCTCCTAAAGAACATATGTATTCTATGGGAAGTCTCTGAAGAGTAAATAGAAGAATCAGTTAAACCATTTTCAAGCAGTTTAACTGATTTTTTTTTTTTTTTTTTAGGAAAATTAGGAAAGATGATCCTCCTTCCACTGACACACCCCTTGTTCAAAAATTAAATCAATCACTTGTTTCCAGGTAAAAATTGTAAGATTGAATACCTCAATGAAAATAAGCAAATATCTCCATATCAGCATGGCTTCATGAGGTATCGGTCATGTCAAACCAATTTAATCAGTTTCTATGAGGAGGTAAGTTTTAGACTGGACTGCGGCGAATCAATGGATGTCGTATATCTGGACGTCTCCAAAACATTTGACACGGTACCACATAAAAGGTTAGTATATAAAATGAGAATGCTTTTCCTGGGAGAAAATGTCTGTATGTGGGTAAGTAACTGGCTCAGTGATAGAAAACGGAGGGTGGTTATTAATGGTACATACTCAGATTGGGTCACTGTCACTAGTGGGGTAGGACAGGGGTCAGTATTGGGCCCTATTCTCTTCAATATATTTATTAATGATCTTGTAGATGGCTTGCACAATAAAATATCAATTTTTGCAGATGACACTAAACTGTGTAAAGTAATTAACACAGAAGAGGACAGTACACTGCTACAGATGGATCTGGCAAGACTGGAGGCTTGGGCAGACAAGTGGCAGATGAGGTTTAACACTGAAAAATGTAAGGTTTTGCACATGGGAAGGAATAATGCAAGTCACCAGTACATACTAAATGGTAAAACACTGGGTAACGGACATGGAAAAGGACCTAGGAATTTTAATGAACAGCAAACTAAGCTGTAGAAACCAGTGTCAGACAGCTGCTGCCAAGGCCAATAAGATAATGGGTTGCATCAAAAGAGGCATAGATGCCCATGATGAGAACATAGTCCTGTTACTTTACAAATCACTAGTCAGACCACACACGGAGTACTGTGTACAGTTCTGGGCTCCTGTGAACAAGGCAGACATGGCAGAGCTGGAGAGGGTTCAGAAGAGGGCAACTAAAGTAATAAGTGGGATGGGTGGACTACAGTACCCAGAAAGATGATCAAAATTAGGGTTATTCACTTTAGAAAAAGGGGAGGGGAGATCTAATAACTATGTATAAATATATCAGGGGTCAGTACAGAGATCTCTCCCATGATCTATTTATCTCCAGGACTGTGACTGTGACGAGGGGACATCCTCTGAGTCTGGAGGAAAGAACAGTGAGACTATGGAACTCTCTGCCTGAGGAGGTGGTGATGGTAAGTTCACTAAAAGAGTTCAAGAGGGGACTGGATGTATTTCTGGAGGGTAATAATATTACAGGTTATAGCTACTAGAGAGGGGTCATTGATCCAGGGAGTTATTCTGATTGCCTGATTGGATTCAGGAAGGAATTTTTTCCCTAAAGTGGGGAAAATTGGCTTGTACCTCACAGAGGTTTTTTGCCTTCCTCTGGATCAACTTGTAGGAAAACGGGCCGAACTGGATGGACAGATGTCTTTTTTCGGCCTTATGAACTATGTTACTATGTTACTAAATGGATGCAAACTTTGCATCAGTTGTTAGAACGGGTCCAGTTTCTCTTAGGCTAGGTTCTCATCTGCCTTAGGCTAGTTTCACACGAACGTTGTGTTTTGCGGTCCCCAAATTGCGGATCCACAAAAAAAAAAACGGATGGCATTTGTGTGCATTCCGTATTTTGCGGAACGGAACAGCTGGCAAGAATAGGACATGTTCTATTTTTTTTGTGGGGCTACGGAACGGGCATACAGATGCGGACAGTACACAGTATGCTCTCAGTATTTTTTGCGGACCCATAGAAACGAATGGGTCCGCATTTTTCATGTGAAAAATGCAGATCGGAGCCCGCAAAAAATGCTGTTGTGTGAAAGAGGCCTTATTGTATTCTTGTACTTTGTTCTTGCAAAGGAACAGACTACCAGAATTTCCGTACCTGGCATAGCCAGACACCGTCTGGACCTGTCGAATCCCCATTCACTGTAATGGGATCTGTTGGGTTTCTGGTATGAATGCTGGCTTTCTGCTAGAAAAATACAATTGCATGCAACGTTTTTGTCAGAATGCCGGCATTGTTGCCGGACAGATAAAGGAAACCACTACAGTGAACAGGTGGTGTCCAACTATGCTGGATGCTGCAATTTCAGTACATACTCTGCTCCTCTGCCAGAACACAGTACCGGAAATACCATAACGCAAATGTGAACATAGCCTAAAGAAAACTGAATTTGTGTCTGAAACAAAAACATGATGTGAAAGAAGCCTTATAGAGTTGACACATAAGAAATAACTGCTCAGCCAATAACTCATCACTGCTTTATTGACAGGGATCGGTAAAGTGAGTATTCCTTTTTAAAAAAAATTTACAGCTTTCTGGGTCTGTTTAAAAAGAATTCAGCCAGACAACCCCTTTAACTGTGATCCTTATGGAGATCTGCATCTAAGAAGTTTGCAGGGAACACACAGATTATGTCTTCCCAGCATCCCAACAGTCTGAGAAAATAGAAGGGCTCATTTGCTAAACCATGGTCCTCATACATAATCATACCCTAATGACCAGAGGTAGGTGCTAATAGGGTGTAAATAGTCAGTAAGCAGTCAGGAAGGGGATCATCAAATTATATGACAAGTATTATTTTTGGTCATATACTTTAAACTAATTTTCCAGTCTGTAGAAGGCCCATCACTAGAGAGACTTACTAAATCTCCATCCTTGGGGAATCGCATGATGACATGACACTTGACAAGTCAGATTGTAGTTCTTGGTAAATTAACAAAAAGAGGATTCTGCTGTGATAAATGTAGCTGAAAAGACATAATGAATTTCAGGCACACAATAAATCCCATGCTTTTCTTTCAGCACAAAGAGGCAGTATGAAAGATTCAAGTACAAGCAGCGATGAGAGAGAACCTAATCCTCCATCTATGTACCTATAAGACATAGAAGGGTGTTCAATCTGTTATGGCCAAAGCAGGCTCACCATTTGCTATTCTTTTCTTCTCGTGCTCTCATCATTGCACGCTTTGATAGAATGCCTTCTACAGCTGTAATCTCTGACCTAATTCATTGAGTTGGCCTGCGTTTGGCAACTTGCTACAGTAATTATCTATAGTTACAGAGAATAATTGTGCAACTTTCTTTCACATCTCCATAATTGCATTTTAATGAATTTACGTGTTAGATTATTCTGCATGTCTGTTTCTTGAGCCATAAAGAGAACTTTTTTTTTTCCTCTACTTCCTTTTCATATTAAAAGTCTATTTCTGGTTATCTTCTAGTGGCTCCGGTTTATCTTGCCTTTTTTATTACAAGGACCAAAACTAAAAACAACATAACACATATAAAACTACCTATAGCGTTAAGCTTAGCGCACCAATTAAAATCACATTTTCTGTTCTAAATAAACGATGGTGCTAATTTTAAATTACTCCTTGTACTACAGCAGGCCTCTTATTCGAAATAGATTCCTTATTAAGTTGCTTCGTTAAATTTATTGAAGGAACAGTTTGGGCTTCTATAAATAAATCTTTCGGATAGGAAATGCAGTGACATAATTTATATATGGGACACAAATATATGGCAATTTTTTAAATGTCTAATTTAACAAATAATAAAAGATACTTAAACTTATTTTTTTCATATAAATTGACAAGGTGATTTTGTAATGGAAGCTGTAATTTTGCCCATACAGATTATATGCATTCCATAGTATCATATAGCAGTACTATATGTGTGTGTGGCATACTGTGAATGTCTAGGGTAGTGGTGGCGAACCTATGGCACGTGTGCCTGAGGGTGCACTCAGAGCCCTCTCTGAGGGCATGTGGCTCTGTGTGGGCCGTGCATAGGCTTGCCACCTGTGCACTGTTACTAATGAGTGCTTCCATTGTGGAGAGCCCATTAGTACAGCCTTTGCCCCTCTCTTCTGATTATGTCTAAATCCGTTGTCCAGAGTGATGATGTTTCGCAGCACTGACTGGAGGCAGCAGGACCTGCAGAGTGGTGAAGAGGACATTAATGATACCAAGTCCTCTAATGGGGGAATTATTAATACTGGGAGCCACTAATGGAGGAAAATTAAAACTACGAGGGCAAAAATGGTGGCATTAATTTTACTGGGGGCTACTAACGGGGACCTTATTAATACTGGGGGCCATTAATGGGGCATTATTAATACTGGGTGCTACTACTGGGGAATTATTAATATTGGGGGCCACTAATGAGGGCCTTATTAATACTGGGGGCCACTAATGGGGTATTATTAATACTGGGGCTACTAATGGGACATTTTTAATAATACGGGACACCAACGGGGGGCATTCATTTTACTGGGGCCTGTGTTAAGCCATTCTCCCACAGCTTCACTTAGACGGTATTTTTCAGTATTCAGGTTAAATTGGCAGAGATCAATAATGAGTAGATAAGCTTTGACAATTGCCTACTGTGAATGGTGGATCCTGTATTGTATATTCCACATCTGTCATTCTAATCCTGCGTGTTATGATAAGCAGATAACTGCAGTAAAGTGATCTGCACAGAGCAAGAAGTAGCGCCTATTATTTGGTTTACTGCCCAGTGCGAAAACTGCAGGATTTTCTGTTTTTTGTTTAACCCCTTCACCCATTTTCACGTACATGTATGTGAGTGAATGCGGCTCCTTGCCACATCCTCACGTGCATGTACGTGATAGGATCAAGCGGGTGCAGGAGCTGCACCCGCCCGATCAGCAGCATGGGCCCGGCTATGGTCGATAGCCAGGCCCCTGCTGCATCCCCGGCATCGCTGTCCACGGTGATGCCGGCGGATTAACCATTCACACGCTGCGATCACCGCTGACCGCGGCATGTGAGGGGTCTGAGAGAGGGAGGGGGCTCCCTCTGACCCCATCGCCCCCCCCGCGCTGCGCTGGCAGGCGGCCGATGGTTGCCATCGGAGCTGCCATGTACGGAAGCCTAGGGGATCCAGCCTGAGGGCTGGGTCTCCTAGGCAACCTGTCAGCGTCTCACACAGTGAGACGCTGACAGTTCAATACAGTACAATACAAAATAAACCCCGAAATTACAAAGTTTGACTGAGATTGCAGTTTACAGCATGGGGGTGAACCCCAGGATGACTTGTTAAGACTGAGATTGCAGTTTACAGCATGGCAGTGAACCCCAGAGTGGCTTGGTTAGACTAAGATAGCAGCTGAACCACCCAAAAATTTAGCCTGACACAGCATGGCGGTGACTACAGTCCAGTGAACAATTCTGTGGTGTGCGGTACAGTAGCCACAGTCTAGAAAATACGTTTTTTCTCTCACTTATATATACTACAGTCCAGTGAAAAATTGTGTGTTGTGCGGAACACTAGCCGCAGTCTAGAGAGTACATTTTTTCTCTCAGATCCATTTAATACAGTCCAGTGAAAAATTCTGTGTTGTGCGGTACACTAGCCGCAGTCTAGAGAATACGTTTTTTTCTCTCAGATATATATACTACAGTCCATTTAAAAATTGTGTGGTGTGCGGTACATTAGCCGCAGTCTAGAGAATATGTGTTTTCTCTCAGATCCATTTAATACAGTCCAGTGAAAAATTGTGTGGTGTGTGGTACACTAGCCGCAGTCTAGAGAATACGGTTTTTCTCTCAGTTATATATACTACAGTCCAGTGAAAAATTGAGTGGTGTGCGGTACACAAGCAGCAGTCTAGAGAATACGTTTTTTTCTCTCAGATATATATACTACAGTCCATTTAAAAATTGTGTGGTGTGCGGTACATTAGCCGCAGTCTAGAGAATATGTGTTTTCTCTCAGATCCATTTAATACAGTCCAGTGAAAAATTGTGTGGTGTGTGGTACACTAGCCGCAGTCTAGAGAATACGGTTTTTCTCTCAGTTATATATACTACAGTCCAGTGAAAAATTGAGTGGTGTGCGGTACACAAGCAGCAGTCTAGAGAATACGTTTTTTCACTCAGATACATTTAATACAGTCCAGTGAAAAATTCTGTGTTGTGCGGTACACTAGCAGCAGTCTAGAGAATACGTTTTTTTCACTCAGATACATTTAATACAGTCCAGTGAAAAATTGTGTGGTGTACGGAACACTAGCCGCAGTCTAGAGAATACGTTTTTTTTTATTATATATACACTACAGTCCAGTGAAAAATTGTGTGGTGTGCGGTACACTAGCCGCAGTCTAGAGAATACGTTTTTTATCTCAGATACATATACTACAGTCCATTGAACAATTGTGTGGTGTGCGGTACATTAGCCGCAGTCTAGAGAATACGTTTTTTCTCTCAGATACATTTAATACAGTCCATTGAAAAATTGTGTGGTGTGCGGTGCACTAGCCGCAGTCTAGAGAATACGTTTTTGGCCTCAGATAGTAATTCTACAGTCTACTGAAAACGGTTTTGGCCTCAGATATTAATTCTGCAGTTTAGTGAATACCTATTATATGATAATCCACACACAATTGTACAAATAGCAATACTTTATTAATAAATAATACATAAAAACATCCAACACAGGATAAATATCTCACATAAAGGTACTGGTATAGAGCAGAGGAATGAGGACAAAAAATGAGGATGTCACCGTGTCAGGTACACAACATGTAGCAGCAAAAAAGGTGCAAATCCACAATGAGGTCAATTAGGGCATACTAATATAGAATCTCCCCAGAGTGTTATTTAACATATGTATAAAAAGGAGGACAAAAAGTCTCTACAACATGACTATATAGAGGAAATACACTCCAAACCAATAGGGGAAAAAAACAAGTTACCCAGACCTCTGGAAATCACGTATATAAACAGTTGGTAGACCGACACAGCAACGTCCTCCTCCCGATGCCGTTTCGCCCAAACAGGCTTCTTTTCGCCCCTGGAAGAATATCAACAGGCCCTGGTGCACAAGCTGAAACTATCCTTCCCATCTGACACCACTAGCAGCAGAGGGCGTGGTTCTGTGGGCCAAGTAGCGGGGGAGAGGAGGCGAGCAGGCAGCTTGTCCAGCACTGGCAGGGGAATGCTCTCCAAGGCCTTTGCCAGTTTTATGTCACCCCAGCAAGACACTGTCACCTGTCCCCAGTCTAGGCAGAGTGGGGTGATCTTTACAGAAAGATGGTGAGGGAATACCTAGCTGACCATACCAACATCCTACGTGATCACTCCGATCCATACAACTATTGGGTTGCAAAGCTGGACACGTGGCCTGAACTGGTGCTGTAAGCCTTGGAGGGGCTGGCCTGCCCTGCCGCTAGCGTGTTGTCAGAGCGGGTCTTCAGTACAGCTGGTGGCATCATCACTGATAAGCGTACACGCCTGTCAACTGGCAGCACTGACAGGCTGACGCTTATTAAAATGAATAAAGCCTGGATTTCACCGGAATTCAAATCTCCACCGGGGGAAAGCAGCTCAACATGAAGATTCTTCATGTATCCTCTCCTCTACTCCTCCTCCTTCTCTTCTTACACAAACGCTGAGCCAACAGGCAATTTTTCTGAGGGCCAACAGGCACTCTTTACAAACAATGTTTATGAAGGGCCACCTACAGGCCCTCTATCCAATAAATTTTTTTGGAGCGTCAACTACAGACACTCAAAAACAATTTTTCTGGAGGGTCAACTTCAGACACTCCAAAACTATATTTTGGGAGGCTCACCTACAGCCATTTGACTGCAATCTCAGTCTGACCAAGGCATTGGTGGTGTCACCGCCATGCTGTGTCACGGTAAATTTTTGGGTGGTTCACCGGCTACCTCAACTAACTTGGTCAATTGGGGGTGTCACTAGAGATGAGCTGCTTGTTGGATGGGTGCTCGTTATTCGAGTCGAACTTTTCCCGATGCTCGGGTGCTCGTTTCGAATAATGAACCCCATTGAAGTCAATGGGAGACTCGAGCATTTTTGCAGGGGACCAAGGCTCTGCCTAGGGAAGGCTGGGTGAAAACCTGGAAACATCAGAAAATGATGGAAACACCACGGAAATGGACAGGAAACAGCAGGGGCAGCATGCATGGATGCCTCTGAGGCTGCCTAATCCCACCATTACCCCAAATTCTCAGGCAACAGCCTGGTGGTTACCCTCATGGCAATTGTGCTCACCCAGACCAAGAAAGGCGAGGCAAATACCCATCACATGTTAGGGAAGCACCCAACTAGGTGCAACGAAGGTCCATCACCGCCTGCAGGTGACACCACTGCTCATGCTGGCACTGCAGCTGACATCAAGTTTAGTATCTGTTCTTATCAGTTGCTGTGGCTGTTGGTGGTAAAGTGGTGAGCATAGCTGCTTCCCAAGCAGTTGACCCGGGTTCGATTCCCGTCTATCGCAGGAGGCAATTAAAAGAAGAACCAAATAAAAATCAGTACAATATCTAATATGTCCCCTACCCGGGTAAATTGTTTGGAGAGAGGGCCTGTAGGTGGGGGGAAGGAGGTTTCGCTGGAAGAGCCAGAGGAGTGCCCCCTGGGCTAGCGTGTGTGGTGGTGACACCAGCCGGAATGGATTTGGAAAAACTGTTCCATCAACCGGTATGGTATTGATTCTTCTCAGTTTAATACCGTATACGTCCCCTATCTTGGGACCTTAAATTTCATGGATTTTTCAACCACGGAAAATGGAAAGAGAGCTTGCTCTGGCCAGGGGAGTGTCCATGCTCTGCCTATCACAGGTCAGGAGGCAATTAAAAAAAGAACAAAAAAAAAAAAACATCAGTACAATATCTAATACGTCCCCTATCCGGGTAAATTGTTTGGAGAGAGGGCCTGTAGGTGGGGGGCAGGCTGGGGGGAAGAAGGTTTTGCTGGAAGAGCCAGAGCAGTGCCCCTGGGCTAGCGTGTGTGGTGGTGATAACAGCCGGCTGTATTTAGAATGACGATGCAGGACCCCAACTTAAAAATTTAGCATCAACCGGTACAGTCGTAAATTATGAGATTGATCAAGTGTGGTATGTCTTCCATGTATACTACTCAGTTTAATACCGTATATGGCAGCTATCCGGAAAAATGGTTTGGAGAGAGAGAAAGATAGGACAAAGACGTAAATTGTTTGGAGAGAGGGCCTGTAGGTGGGGGGGCAGGCTGGGGGGAAGGAGGTTGAGCTGGAAGAGCCAGAGGAGTGCCCCCTGGGCTAGCGTGTGTGGTGGTGACAACAGCCGGATGTAATTAGAATGACGACGCAGGACCCCAACTTAAAAATGTAGCATCAACCGGTACAATTGTCAATTATGAGCTCGATCAATTGTGGCATGACTTTTAAATGGATATTGCATGTGGTCACATACTCCCTGGAACCCCATAGTCACCCCTTCTCTGATGTGCTAGCCCAGAACATTCTCTGCCCCAATTTGCAAGACCTTTTGCTGTTTCCGTGTGCTGACAGTGTGGATTTACCAGTGTTGTCTGAGGAGGTGGTGGACAATGGCGAGACACAGGTGTCGGGGGGTGAGGTAGTTGTATGGGAAGCAAGTTACAGGGCTGGGGGACTTTCTCATGATGGGACAGATTCAACTTGGGTGGATCAGGCACAGGAACAGATCAATTTTTTTTGTGTTTATTTAACTTTTATTTAGCACAAATAACCACAGAGATATTTATTCGTTATCTTCTCTGCGCAGTCTGGCGTTGGGGTTCCTCACTTTGATGGCGAGCTGTGCCGCTCTCTCCACAATGGTCTTTAGGTTCTTAGATGGAGACGTTGTGGGCGATTTCAGCACAGAAGGATTTGTTGCTCATCAACAGAACCTCAAGCTCCTTGACATTGTGGACCAGAATTTGCGGAACCCTGTGGGCAGCATGTGTTTGGTCTTCTACTTGCTACCGTATCCAATGTTGGGCAATATAGATACGCAGGTAATATTATTTTTCAAACCTATCCCAAAAATAAAAATTTACGCAGTTTGCGCAAATAAAACTGGAAACTGGAATTGGAGAGAGGGCCTGTAGGTGGACCTCCGGAAAAATTGTTTGGAGAGAGGGCCTGTAGGTGGGGGGCAGGCTGGGGGGAAGGAGGTTGAGCTGGAAGAGCCAGAGGAGTGCCCCCTGGGCTAGCGTGTGTGGTGGTGACAACAGCCGGATGTAGTTAGAATGACGACGCAGGACCCCAACTTAAAAATTTAGCATCAACCGGTACAATTGTCAATTATGAGCTCAATCAATTGTTGCATGACTTTTAAATGGATATTGCATGTGGTCACATACGCCCTGGAACCCCATAGTCACCCCTACTCTGATGTGCTAGCCCACAACATTCTCTGCCTCAATTCGCAAGACCTTTTGCTGTTTCCGTGTGCTGACAGTGGGGATTTACCAGTGTTGTCTGAGGAGGTGGTGGACAATGGCGAGACATAGGTGTCGGGGGGTGAGGTAGTTGTATGGGAAGCAAGTTACAGTGGGGACTCCTTGGGGGGGGACTTTCTCATGATGGGACACATTCAACTTGGGTGGATCAGGCACAGATCAATTTTTTTTGTGTTTATTTAACTTTTATTTAGCAAAAATAACAACAGAGATATTTATTCGTTATCTTCTCTGCGCAGTCTGGCGTTGGGGTTCGTCACTTTGATGGCGAGCTGTGCCGCTCTCTCCACAATGGTCTTTAGGTTCTTAGATGGAGATGTTGTGGGCGATTTCAGCACAGAAGGACTTGTTGCTCATCAACAGAACCTCGAGCTCCTTGACATTGTGGACCAGGAATTTGCGGAACCCTGTTGGCAGCATGTGTTTGGTCTTCTACTTGCTACCGTATCCAATGTTGGGCAATATAGATACGCAGGTAATATTTTTCAAACCTATCCCAAAAATAAAAATTTACGCAGTTTGCGCAAATAAAACTAGAAACTGGAATTGGAGAGAGGGCCTGTAGGTGGACCTCCAGAAAAATTGTTTGGACAGAGGGCCTGTAGGTGGACCTCCGGAAAAATTGTTTGGACAGAGGGCCTGTAGGTGGACCTACGGAAAAATTGTTTGGACAGAGGGCCTGTAGGTGGACCTACGGAAAAATTGTTTGGACAGAGGGCCTGTAGGTGGACCTCCAGAAAAATTGTTTGGACAGAGGGCCTGTAGGTGGCCCTCCGGAAAAATTGTGGTAAAAGAGTGCCAGTTAGACCTCTGAAAAATGGCGTTTTTTTGGTCAGCGTTAGGCAAAGACGATATGGAGGAGGAGGAGTAGGAGGAGTAGAGAAGAGGAATCGGATATATAAGTTATTTAAATCTTTAGCTGCTTTTCCCCGGAGGAGATTTGAATTCCGGTGAAATCCAGGCTTTGTTCATTTTAATAAGCGTCAGCCTGTCAGCGCTGTCAGTTGACAGGCGTGTACGCTTATCGGTGATGACGCCACCAGCTGCACTGAATAAAATCTCTGACAGCACGCTAGCGGCAGGGCAGGCCAGCACCTCCAAGGCGTACAGCGCCAGTTCAGGCCACGTGTCCAGCTTTGAAACCCAGTAGTTGTATGGAGCAGAGTGATCGCTATGGACGTTGGTATGGTCAGCTAGGTACTCCCTCACCATCTTTCTGTACAGCTCCCCCCTACTCTGCCTAGACTGGGGACAGGTGACAGTGTCTTGCTGGGGTGACATAAAACTGGCAAAGGCCTTGGAGAGCGTTCCCCTGCCAGTGCTGGACAAGCTGCCTACTCGCCTCTTCTCCTCCGCTACTTGGCCCACAGAACCATGCCCTCTACCGCTAGCAGCGTCAGATGGGAAATATTGTTTCAGCTTGTGCACCAGGGCCTGTTGATATCTATTCACTCTCATACTCCTTTCCTCTGCAGGGATGAGAGTGGAAAGGTTCTGCTTGTACCGTGGGTCCAGGAGAGTGAACACCCAGTAATCGGTGTTAGAAGAATTTTTTTAAACGCGAGGGTCACGGGATAGGCAGCCTAACATGAAGTCTGCTATGTGCGCCAGAGTCCCAACACGCAAGAATTCCCTCTCCTCACTGGCCTGACTCTCCATTTCCTCCTCCTCTTCTTCCTCCAAGTCCTCCTCTTCAGCCCATACACGCTCAAGAGTTAAGGACTGAGCACTGGTACCCTCTACTGTCTCGCCGACATTCTCCTCTTCCTACTCATCCTCATCCCCCTCCTCCGATACGCGCTGAGAAACAGACCGGAGGGTGCTCTGGCTATCAAGCGACGTATCTTCCTCCACCGTCTCTTGTGACAAGCGCAAAGCATCCGACTCGATGCTGAGCAGTGAGTTTTTCAACAGGCAAAGCAGCGGGATGGTGAGGCTGATAATGGCGGCATCGCCACTGACCATCTGTGTTGACTCCTCAAAGTTGCTCAACACCTGGCAGATATCAGACATCCATGTCCACTCCTCATTGTAGACTTGAGGAATCTGACTGACCTGACTACCCGTTCTGGTGGAAGATGACATCTGGCCGTCTACAATCGCTCTGCGCTGCTGGTAAACTCTGGATAACATGTTTAATGTGGAATTCCATCTCGTGGGCACGTCGCACAACAGTCGGTGAGCGGGCAGTTGTAGGCGGCGCTGCGCTGCCCTGAGAGTGGCAGCATCTGTGGTGGACTTGCGGAAATGCGCACAGATGCGGCGCACCTTGGTGAGCAAATCAGACAGATTGGGGTATGTCTTGAGGAACCGCTGAACTATGAGATTGAAAACGTGGGCCAGGCATGGCACATGTGTCAGTCTGCCGAGTTGCAGAGCCGCCACCAGGTTACACCCGTTGTCACACACAACCATGCCTGGCTTGAGGTTCAGCGGTGCAAGCCACACATCGGTCTGCGCCGTGATGCCCTGTAACAGCTCTTGGGCGGTTTGTCACCTAAGCTCAGCAGTTTGAGCACCGCCTGCTGGCGCTTTCCCACGGCACTGCTGCTGTGCCTAGAGCTACCGACTGAAGGCGCCGTGCCCACGGATGGTAATTCGGTTGAGGAGGAGGAGGGGTCAGAGGAGGAGGCATAGTACGTCTGAAAGACCGTGACGGAGGTAGGCCCCGCAATCCTCCTTATGGGTAGTAAATGAGCGGCCCCAGGGTCATTCTCGGTCCCAGTCTCCACCAGCCTCCTCAGTGAGATATAGTGTCCCTGCCCGGCAGCACTTGTCCACGTGTCCGTGGTTAGGTGGACCTTCTCAGAAACAGCATTGGTCAGGGCACGGATGATGTTCTGTGACACGTGCTGGTGTAGGGCTGGGACGGCACATCGGGAAAAATAGTGGCGGCTAGGGACCGAATACCGAGGGGCAGCCACCGCCATGAGATTGCGAAAGGCCTCGGTCTCTACCAGCCTATAGGGCAGCATCTCCAGGCTAAGCAATTTGGAGATGTGGACGTTGAGGGCTTGGGCATGTGGGTGGGTGGAACTGTATTTCCTCTTGTGCTCCAGCGTCTGCTGTAAAGACAGCTGAACGCTGCGCTGGGACACATTGGTGGACACTGTGGAGGATCATGGAGGCGAAGGTGTGGTTTTCCGGCGGGAGGCGCTCGTGCCGGGGTCCTGGGCAGGGGGTTGACTAGCAGAGGCAGCGAGTGACGCAGGGGGTTGACTAGCAGAGGCAGCGAGTGACGCAGGGGAAGGAGCAGTGGTGTGACCCGCAGGAGGTGGTGAACGGCCTTGGTTCCATTGAGTGGGGTGTTTAGCACTCATATGCCTGCGCATGCTGGTGGTGGTTAGGCTAGTAGTGGTGGCACCCTGCTGATCATGGTGTGGCACAGGTTGCACACCACAGTCCGTCGGTCATCCTCACTTTCTTTAAAGAACCTCCAGACTTGCGAACATCTAGGCCTCGCCACGGGAGCTTCACTACGTGAAACAGTTGCTGCTGATGCACCAGCTCTGGCCCTGCTTCTCCCTCTGGCCACACCACTGCCTCTTACAACCTGTTCTGTTGCAGCACTCGCCTCCGCCTCAGAAGCACTGTCTTCACTCTGCTTATCAACCCAGCTTGGGTCAGTCACCTCGTCATCCTCCGATTCCTCAGTCTGCTCCCCCCTCGGACTTCCTGCCCTGACAACAACTTCACCACTGTCTGACAACCGTGTCTCCTCATCGTCCGACACCTCTTTACACACTTCTTCCACTAAGTCAACATTGTCATCATCATCATCACCCACAGACTGCGACAGTTGGAAAACTTGGGCATCGGGAAAGAGGTCAGCAGCAACCTGAGAAGTGGTTTGTGACTCTGGGAAGGGTCCAGAAAACAGTTCCTCAGAGTATGCCGGATCGCATTCCAAATTTTCCTGGGAGGGGGCAGACTGGGGGGAAAGAGGTTGAGGTGGAGGATCCAGAGGAGTGCTCCCTTGGGTAACGTGGGTGGACTGCGTGGAAGACTGACTGGTGGACAAATTACTTGAAGCATTGTCCGCAATCCACGACATCAGCTGTTCGCACTGTTGTGGTTTCAACAGTCCTCTACCACGTGTCCCTGTAAGTTGAGACATGAAGCTAGGGAGTGTAGCTCTGCGGCGTTCTCCTGCTCCCTGATCAGCAGGTATTGTCTCACCCTGCCCAGGACCACAGCCTCTGCCCCCTGCAGTAATTGAATGCTCACGCCCATGCCCTCGTCCTCGACCCTTAGCCCTGGGGTTCAATATTTTCTGTATACAAGTGTATTATATAAAAAATAAAAAATAAATGGGCCTGGTGTACTGAAACCCACAAACTTGTTCAGTCTGGTTTAATTAAGTGACGTAAAGAAAGTGTCACCTGGACAGAAAATACGGATTGGAGTGAGTGGACAGCTTAACTGTGACACACAGAATGGTTCCACACTGCTGTGTGAAATGGATTTGTATCACTGAGCTAAAACAACAAAAAAAACATTTTATTTATATATTTTTTTTATATATTTTTTTTGTAGTTTTATTTTTTTTGGAACGTGACGTGCAGAAACTATCGTAGACCTAACTCACACCCTGTTAATGGTGGCTATTTTGACTGCCACCCAGACAAATGTCGCACAGAGATTTTTGTGATCAAGCTATATACGTGAGAGCAAAAGACCTGGTTGCATTATGTGACGTACAGAAAGTGTCACCTGGACAGAAAATACGGATTGGAGTGTGTACTGAACTGTGACACACAGAATGGTTCCACACTGCTGTGTGAAATGGATTTGTATCACTGAGATATAACAATTAAAAAAAAAAGACAGCATCTGAGCCGAGCACTGCGGCCAGTCACTAGTATATTCCAGGGTCACCTGATCAGGCCAGCCAACCCCTGCTATCGACATGTAAGGGCCCCACGTGATGCTGTGTGTACCGCAGAGTCTCCTGGCTTGTGATTGGCTGAGTTTATAGGCGCCAAAAAAGCACGATGCGGAAGTTGCCATTTCCTCGAGCATGGCGAGATACTCGTCCGAGCAGCGAGCACTTACGAGTACCCTAATACTCGAACGAGCACCAAGCTCGGACGAGTATGCTAGCTCATCTCTATTCATGACTTTTAGTGAAAGTAGAAAATATTCAAACAACTGTAGCAATAGCAAAAATTAATATAATATAAAAATAACATTCATATCCCAACAGAGCAATGCAAGCACAAGGACAGAACATATTGTATCACTTGACTGATGAAGATTGGATCCCCTAAAATCACCAAACTTTACATATAAAAACAAACAATAAAAAGTAAAGATATTTAATTGCCGTGTCCAAATATGCTTAAAATAAATAAGTGTATATCCTACATTGTGAATAGAGATAAGCGAATCATTAAAAATTTTATTCAGCGAACATTCGTCAAACTTTTCATAAGATTTGTATTTTCTACTAATCTATTCGACGAATCTGCGTACAAATCATACGTTATTATGTGGCGTTTTGCGAACATTCACGCACTAATAATGAATGTCCAGTTTTAAAAGGTACGCAACTTCTTTGAACACGTACGCATGAGCGTACAAATTGCGTACGAAAATGACGGGCTTTGCTGGAGAGGAATGGTGGAGCAGGAGGAACGCTCTGAGTCTGACCCCTGGCTACATATGGATACTGTATCAGCAGATGACAGCAGATCATCCGGCTGAGACTGAGATGAGCGTGCCATCCACTCCACTACCTCATCCATTTTCTCCTCCACTACAATTTTGCGCCTCGGTGGGTTAGCCCGGTGGGACACCAGCCAAGTATTGCGAATACTACAAGTAGAAGCTCCGGCTACAGGTCATTTGGCAGTGCTGCCCTGTGCCACCTTCTCCTTGTTTTTAGAGCTCGAGGTCTGCCTGGAACTGGACCCCTTTTGCTTATCCATTCCAGACATTTTTTACTTGACTCTGTGGCCCTGCAGCTGGTCTTTGTCTTTGTCCCTGTCTCTCTCCCTGTCTCTCTCTCCCTGCCTGATTAATTACTAGCCTTGCACTTGCCCTGCAGTATCCCTGATGTGTAATATGGATTCCCTGAACAATTACTCCCCAATTTCAACAACACAGGTCTCAGTCTTTAGGAACTTTACACACAGTGCTTCTGCTCGTCTCAGCAGTCGCAGCAGAAGTGATGCGTCACTGGCTTACCGAGCCTGAGCCAATTAGAGCAAGTCCTGCCCACTAGGTCAGGTGACCACTTTCTTCCCGGGCTTTTGCACACATATAACGAACTAACAGTAAAAGTTCACTAAGTAATTGAATTTGTACGCAACAGCATATAGAGTAACTTATATGTAGCATTAGCGTACAATTTATTGGACAAGTACGTAGCGAATGCGTAGAAAGCCTTAGGAACATTTTCTAATCTTAACGGAGCAAATCTCCAAATATTCGGATTCGCTTCGCAGCTGAAAATTTCCAAGATTCAATACGAATCAACAAATCGGCGAATAGATTCACTCATCTCTAATTGTGAACACTAATGAAAAAAAAATAAAAAAGCCTGGATCATGCCTTGCAACTCCCAACTCACCACTACCGTTGATGTCAACCTACAGCCACTCATAGACAAGCCCACCAACCTCCCACCCCCCCCCCCATAAACGGGCCCCCAATACACAAGATGTGGCCTATTTTCCGGCCGCAGTTGGAGCCATGAATGCCCCTTCTCCCATATTAGACTCTGACCCTCAGCAGAGCAAATGTGAATGGGTGCCCCTCAGACCTACCACCTACTAGATGCCACTTTGGACACTGCATGGTCCTAAAAACAGATCCCCACTTCATGCTAACCTCCCACCTCCAGAGAAAGCAGAGAAAACACTGGAAGGCCATCCAGAATTGAAATCCCTGCTGGGTCTTCTTCCCACTAAACATGACATGAATCTTCATGCTTCGGATCTCAAACAAGCATAGACACTTGAGCTTGACAGTAGGAATCGGAGGAATAACATTTGTATTCAAGGCCTCCCTGAAGTTTTCCACACTTCATACCTATTGCCTACTCTCTTACACATTTTGAATACCCTGCTGGGAATACCGACCGATACTTATATCGAAATCGATAGAGCAAACAGAGCACTTCAGGCTAAAAGTCAAGACCCTGCACCTCTTTGTGACATCATCCGCCACATTCACTATTCTCTCAAGGAGGAAATAATCTCCAAAGTAAGGGCAAGCCCTGAAATTACTTTTGATGTTGCCAAGATTCAACTCTTTCATGATCTATCGAGACGCACATTGTGACAGCGATCTGCATTGAAATCTCTTTCATCTATACTTTAATCCTACAAGATCCAATACGGGGGGCTTCCCATTTGCTCTTTAAAAAAAAAAAAATTAATTTTTATTGTATTTTGTAGCAGTTTACATACAAGTATAAAACATATTCTATACCAAAAAAGAAAACTGACACCCAGGTCAGAACATTCGCTCAGCAAGGTACATCATAGTGACCGTTAACAAACATATAGGCAGTTTTAGCACACAAATCCCCATATTGCACTTCAAACTGTGAATACCAATGAAAAGTCATCCTATACATAACATATTATATACAGTTAGAGGCATCCCTGTACTGTGTCCAGGGGAGCCATCTCAAGGATAAAGTAGAGCTGTGTTCAGCAGAATGTACCACAGTAGTTTCATATTGTTTATATAAGTCCATCCTAGAGTTAACATCTCTTAATATAAGGATATCAGCTGGGCGCTGTGGGGAATCCTCCTATGTGTGCGCCGTCCTGCTCCTCCTGCGCTGTGGAGACCTGCCGGCAGCATGTAAGTATGTATGTGTATTTGTATGTGTATATGTCTGTGTATGTTTATGTGTATGTCTGTATGTGTGCATGTATGTATGTGTGCAGGTGACGGATCCGTCATGAACTCCATTGAAAGTCAATGGAGGACGGATCCGTTTAACATTGTGTCACACCAACCTATTGACTTTCATTGGGGGTCATGACGGATCCGTCTTGGTGCGGATGCCTGAACCAGAGAACAAACCGCAGCATGCTGCGGTTTGCTCTCGGGTCTGAAGACGGAACGGAATGCTTTTAGGAGCATTCCGTTGTCTTCAGTTCAGTTTTGTCCCCATTGACAATGAATGGGGACAAAACTGAAGCATTTTATTCCGGTATTGAGCCCCTATGACAGAACTCGGTACCGGAATTAAAAAACGCTAGTGTGAAAGTAGCCTAACACGGCATTACCCACTCTCTCAGTGGATGAGATAGCTTCCTTAGAGTCTCCTATTACAATGACAGAGGTCACTTTTGTGATCTCTTCCCTTCTTAGAGGCAAGAATTCTGGCGACGGATACACAGCCAAGTTCCTTAACCCTTTGAGCCCCGGAGGTTTTTTCGGTTTTGCGTTTTCGTTTTGCACTCCTTGCCTTGACACAGCCATAACTTTTTTATTTTTCTGTTCACATAGCTGTAGGATGGTTTGTTTTTTGCGGGACAAGTTGTACTTTCCAATGCCATCATTGAATATTGCATATGGTGTAGTGGAAAGTGGGAAAAAAAATTCCAAATCGGGTGAAATTGCAAAAAAAAAAAAAACGCAATTCCGCCACAGTTTTACAGGTTTTTTTATTTACGGCATTCGATGTGCATTAAGACTGACCAGTTACTTACATTCTACTGGTCAGTATGAATCCGGCAATACCTAATATGTATAGTTTTTCTTGCATTTTGATAGTGATAAAAAAAATTATAAAGTTGGACATTTTTTTTCCTAGTTTTTGACCCCTATAACTTTTTGATATTTTTGTGTACGGAGCTGTATGGGGGCTCATTTGTTGCAGGGCGATCTGAACTTTTTATTGATACCATTCTGGGTGTGTGTATGACTTTTTGATCACTTATTTCATTTTTTTTTTTTAAAGCGACAAAAAATGGCGAATCGGCCATTTTGACGCTTTTTTCCGTTTCAATTTTTTCCGGATGTGAAATTTTTTATTTTATTTTATAATATGGGCTTTTCGCACACGGCGATACCCATGATGTGTATTTTTTATGTGTACTATAACTAGCAATCAGTTAATGCTTTCCTATGGAGCCCTATTACAGGCAAGGGCTCCATAGGAAAGCCTATGCAGCAGCCTCCTGTCATTGACTATGACAGGGGCTGCTGCAGGCACACTCAGGCTCCTCCGATCGCCACACGTTTGCCACCTTTAAATGTCCGCGTTAGCCGCGGGTGCCTACTAGTAGGATATGCAGGTCAACCGCGGCCATCACGCCCGCTCTGTGGAAGAGGGGGCGCCATCTTTAAACACGCGCCCAGCGCCATATTATTACGGCGCTGGGCACGAAGGGGTTAAAGGAAATGCATCACCAAAAATGTTATCTGCCAGTTAAACAAGATAGTAACACATATCATTTTTTCTAATTTGATTTAATTTTATGAATTTTTGAAATGTTATTTCCTTAACTGTATTATGTAGGTGGCCATCTTGCCTGAGCTGTTCTTAATAGCATTTATAAAGCAAAAAAATAAATAAAAATTAGACACAATGGTCAGGAGGGTACCTCATTGACTTCTGTAGAAGAGTTTTCTAGGCAAACTCTGTGACCTGTGCAGAGGTCATTGTACAAGGGAAGAATAGGTAAGCTTTGACAATCACCTATTGTGAATGGTGGATCATGTCTTATCTATACACAAAGGTGATATCTTCAGTTTTGTCCCCATTCATTGTCAATGGGGACAAAACTGAACTGAAGAGAACGGAATGCTCCAAAATGCGTTCCGTTCAGTTCTCTTCAGTATACAGACCGGAGAGCAAACCGCAACATGCGGCGGTTTGCTCTCCGGTCTGGGCATGTGCACCAAGACGGATCCGGAATGATCCCCAATGCAAGTCAATGGGGACGGATCCGTTTGGTGTGACACAATAGTAAACGGATCCGTCCTCCATTGACTTTCAATGGAGTTCATGACGGATCCGTCACCTGCACTTTTCCCCACAGCTCCCTCCTCCCTCCAGCAGAGGGCGCTGTGGGGAATCTTCCCTTCCTTTGTGCGCGCCGTCCTCCTCCTGTGTTGTCCAGAGCTGCTGGGGCCTCTGACAACCAGAAGCCACCAGGACACCGGGAGCCAGTAAGTATGGCTTACAAACAATAGTGAGACTGTCTGACACGTGTGGGGCCAGAGCGCGGTTCCGGCCCCACGCGTGCACCTGCGGCAGCACGGATCCGGCGGGACCCTTTACCCGCCGGATCTGTGCTGCCGCTAGTGTGAAAGTGGCCTAACTGAAGTAAAGTTATCTCTAAAGACCAAAAAGTGGTGCCTATTGTCAGGTTTAGTGACCAGTGCAAAACCTGAAGGATTTTATGGTTTTTGTTTAAATACAGACACGGGCATGTAAAAAAACATAATATCAAAAATAAGCTAAACATCAAAATGTGATTTAAACAATAGGTCATTTTCTAAATACACATTCCCTTTATTAAGACATTAAAGCCTGAACTTTTCTTCTTGATGTCTTTAACACCATATCAAAGGCTCATTATTTTCCACCTTTTTACATGTCCCAGTGATCCCGAAAGAGGTACGTATCCAGCTACAGGCCAATCTCTCTTATCAAAAGTATTGGCATGTCGCGTAGGGGGCCTAATGGGATCCATGATCCACCTGGATCGAGTAGGTTTTATACTGGGTAAAGAGGCCAGTGACAATACATTAAAAACATTCTCGGCTATCCATCACTCCAGGCGATGGGATAAACCTTAAATGCTTTTAAGGTATGCTTTTGATATGGGCAAAGTATTTGACCGGGTGGATTGAGAGTTCCTTTGAGCCACCCTGGAACAGATTGACATTGGTCGTATAATGCTCAACAGGATTAGGGCACTTTACTGTTCCCCAGAAGCCCAAATTTGGGTTAATCGATCTCTTTCTCACCCCTTTGTGGTGGGAAATGGTACCAGGCAGGGTTGTGCCTTATCCCCTCTTTTATTTGTGCTCATCATGGAGTATTTTCTGGTGGTTATTCGTAGCTGTGAGGACATTAAATGCTTTCAATAGAGATGAGCGAATTTTTCAAAAAGATGAAAGATGATTTTTCTGAAAAGATTTGCGTCGATCTGAATAAATTTGTGGCGAATCGCATTAAAAAACAGCTACTTCCGGGCTGCAGAGAGCCTGGATAATGGTGTAGAACACTGTGCTTTACAGTAAAACGCATAGGGAGTCTACTGTGGTAGTGAAAGAATACTGTGAGCCAGTGTGACACGCACATTAAAGGCGTCGTTCTTAGAATCGCTGCACACTTTTATGTACCTATTCCAGAAACATTTGTGCCACTGCCCCTCCCTTGTGAAGGGCCTGTAACCCCTCTGTCTGACATACTGTTTGATAAAAAATGTAAAATAAAAGGAAATTAAAGGGGTTGTCCAAGTTATGAAAAAAAAATATAGCACTGTAAATCTGATGGGTAGCAATATATAACTAAGTTCAGCAAGTTTTAGTAAAAAAAAAATAAAATCTATATTTCCTCATTTCCCTGGTTCTCTTCTGGCCTTTGTTTACATGCAGTAATAACAATCTCTGCCCCTCCCCCCTTCTCTGCAAAGGCAGTGAATATAAGTGCTGTGAGTACATGTCTGCCTGCTGGGATACTCAGCAGCATGTTGTTTGTGTAGGACTACAAGTGCCAGCTGATACACACAGGAAATTCTCCCTACCTGTTCTTGTACAATACAATTCTTCTATAGCTCCTTGCCCAGCATTTGTCTCCTCTCACTGCTGCAGCTACTATTTGTTGTAAAAGACTTGAGCCCTCAGTGTGTTCTGGCTGAAGGGGTTAATGTTTTATCTGAAGGAATCCAGGGAGAGAGAAGATAGCAGGAGCCCGGCAAAGAAAGGGGGCGTGGCCAGTGACGTCTCGTGTACAGACTCTTATCTGAACTCTGAGGCTTGTACACGAAACATCATAGACCAGGGAGACAAGGTGACATCACAGGTCATGTGACCCTCAGTCAACTCTGAGAAACCAGCAGCTTTAGAAACACAAAGTATATGGGGAAGTTGTTAAACCTGACAAGTTAGAAACATATAAAGAACAAAAAAAAATAACTCGGACAACCCCTTTAAGAATCCCCCCCAAAAATATACTTTGCTCACTGCCTTGCACAACTGCTTAACTATTTCTTTAAGAAATACCGTCACCCACAGAGTGGGTTAACAATGGAGTTGCACAGCACTACACACTATATGACGATTTTCTTTTTCTATGGCGACTGACGATGCAAATAGTTATTTAAAATGAACAACCCCACAAACACGGCTATTTTGTTTGGCAATTCAACTACACTGAAGAAGTTAGCACTATATGGCGCTTCTCTGTTTGTATGGCGAATAACGCCACAAATAGTTATTTAAAATGAACAACCCCACAAACATGGATTCAGTTTTTTTGGCAATTCAACTACACTGAAGAAGTTAGCACTAAATGGCGCTTGTCTGTTAGTATGGAAAATAACATCGCAAATAGTTAATTTAAAATGAACAATCCCAAAAACACGGATTCACTGCTTTTTTGGCAATTCAACTACACTGAAGAAGTTTGCACTATATGGCGCTTGTCTGTTTGTATGGCGAATAACGCCACAAATAGTTATTTAAAATGAACAACCCCACAAACACGGATTCACAGTTTTTTTGGCAAATCAACTTCACTGAAGAAGTTAACACTAGAGATGAGCGAGCATGCTCGTCCGAGCTTGGTGCTCGTTCGAGTATTAGGGTACTCGTAAGTGCTCGCTGCTCGGACGAGTATCTCACCATGCTCGAGGAAATGGCAACTTCCGCATCGTGCTTTTTAGGCGCCTAAAAACACAGCCAATCACAAGCCAGGAGACTCTGTGGTACACCCAGCATCACGTGGGGCCCTTACATGTCGATAGCAGGGGTTGGCTGGCCTGATCAGGTGACCGTGGAATATACTACTGACTGGCCGCGGTGCTCGGCTCAGATGCCGTCTGGATGTCGTTAGGGATAGAGCTGCTGCGCTTCAGGGACAGTGTTAGGGCCTGCATTTAGTTCTCTGTTAGGCAGGGATCACCCACAAAGAACCCAACAGCCCTTCTAAGGGCTAGAAGACATTTTTTATTTTTGTCACTTGGCTGGCTGGCACTAGTAGTGCAGCTATCGCCATGTATAACC